>CAEGAE010061815.1:0-63385 GCA_903067095.1 Girardinus metallicus | reverse complement strand
AACTTCCAGAAAACTGTAAAACAGCTGAAACACTGAGTGCCTTTAAATCTAGACTAAAAACCCACCTGTTTAGAGTTACATTTGAAACATTATCGATTATGAATTTAATAGTAGCACTTGACATAATGTATGCTTTTGATTGTCTCAATGTTGCATGACTCTGTGTTTTTGTGTTTGTTATGATGTAAAGCACTTTGAAATGCCTTGCTGCTGAAATGTGCTATACAAATAAAATTTGATAGGTTTCTTAGAGAACAATAGAAAAAAATCCTCCTGAAAAACAAAAAACACAACAGGTATGGAAGAAATCTTTGAAGTTTAAAATAAGGTTAGGATGTAAAAAAAAGCTTCCAATATCTCTGTTCGACATATCCTCCATCTAAACGGACAGTCCTGGAAATGAAAATTGTCATCGAAGAAGTGGTCATTTTGGAGGAGCCTCAAGATTCCACAACTCGGGTGGGAATCTGTTCGGAGGGTGGTACTCAAAGTATGACCCTTAAACAGTTGTGGAAAGAAAGCCAAAAGGCGATTCTAGGGGTGAACCCATAAATTGACCCTGATTTCCTAAATATTTGGAGGTCGGTGATTGGATGATACTTACATGAGGAGCCGATCTTATTTACTTTCACATATGTCTGAAAGACTAGCCACTGTAACCGTTTGGTCTGCTATGTGAAAGGCTGACAGCAAAACCCCCACCAGGTCAACAAGTACGGTTAACTATAGTTACCCCACTCTTGCCAACTTAGCGACTTTACTATAGTTAGCAACTTCAAAATCAATGTCAGCCAAAATCAGAACCAGCAAGCCAAGCTTTTTAAAGGTTGTGGTTTTAGCAATAAGCCAGAAAACTGCTGCTAGATGTTTCTCCCGGTATAGGATGTGGATAATATTTGGAAAAACTGGCTCTAGTAGAATGTTGATCATCTATTTTACAAAGAAAAACAGGCAAAAATGTCAAACCAGGACATGCAAAGTAGGTAGGAACATAACCCCAAAAGACAGTGATTCTGTAGGAGAAGGGGGTCTTCTCTCTCAGTGGTGCTGACAACGGCACGGCACATTATACATACTTATTTGTGACAAATTGGGAGAGTATGTATCCTTTTACTTGCACAAATGCTTTTTGTTGTTTTATTGCATTCAAAAATTGCAACAAAATGCATCAAACAATTTTGCAAGGCATCTCTATATCCATGAGCTCTAACCACAGGGATCATGTGGAGTCATAACCTCCAAAAAAAGCTTGGGTGACAGACAACAGATTGATTTTTAAATGCTCTTCTTTGAAGCCGGCACACATTCCTCTCTCAGGCCCACGTGGCACGCAGCAACCACATCTCTTTAGATAGAAAAACAACAATCAGCCGAAATCAATGTTGCTGAAGGAAATGCAGCCAGTTCAGGACAACGGCAAAGTTCAAGTGATTTCCGATGCTATAAAATGCATCAGATAGACATGCGGCACAGAGCGGTGTTCCCCCCAAATGCAGACTAAATAAGGCATCAGTGTTTTGCCAGAGTCATTCGCTAAACACGCGCTCAGCGAAACATCCTCCACAGACCAAGCTGACACCTTAGATAAGGAACTCATCGCTTATTCCCAGGCCATCATAAACACGTCAGAGAGGAGATCACAAACAAATTGGATGGATCTCAGCGAGACGACGCACGCTCATTAAATGGTTGCTGCGGCACGCCGGAAGCAAGGCCACCGGTGATATATTGAGGGACAACAGAGAGCAGTGATGTTCTGAGATGCAATTATAAGGGTCCGACATCAAAAAGGCAGGTGTAGGAGGGAGTCAAAGAGCAAGAAGCCAGACATGGCCCTGCAGAGTGGAGCGGTGTCAACAGATGAAAGTCTTCCTGGCCAATTTCAAAACGTTTAATAAGGAGGTGGCCTAGAGTGGAGAAGAATAGGGAAATAACTAACCAGCAGTGTAATAAATGGGCAAAGAGAAGACATGGAACACTTGTTTGACGGTATTTCTGCCTGATTGTGTCTTACCGCCTAAACTATGTTTCAAAACAGCCTGAACACGAAGCGATTAATTGGAATATTAGCAGTAGCAGCTTGGTGACGGGTGCACCCAGGGGCTTTACAGATGCTGCCATTTTTCTTGCTTAGAAGCTGTCCAAGGAAAGTAATTTGACTAATGGTTTGCAAATGAGAACATGCCTGAATTAGCATAAAACATTTTAAGGAACAAATAAAACCAGCTTTTAAATAATTGTAAGCATATTTCCAGAGAGCCTTATAGGCTGACAGTGTGTTACAAAAGTATACATACCCCACATTGCGTCACAATACAAAAACAAACAAAAGCATTCATATTTTGAACACACTTTTTTTAAATATAAACTTGAAAGTATGGCATGAATAAGCATGTATCCTCCCAAATTCACCACCTTTAACCCTCCCGTGGTTTTAACACGACGCTCAAGAGGATGTGAAACAGACAGTAGCAAAACAGGGAATGTAGGGGGTGGTTGTTCCATCAGACCGTCAATTCCCGAAAACACACAGAAAAAAAAAAAAAGTTGTAAAAGTGCACAAGGTAAAAAGGTTGTGAGGTCCCTCTCAAGCCCACAGGAGGATTAATAACAACCTTCTGGGGTTGGTCTTTACCAGCTTTGAACATTTGAACGTCTCCCCATTCTTCTTTGCAGTATACTTCAAGTGCGCACAGATTGGGTAAAACTAAAGCTGCAGTTTAGTTTTACCCAATCTGTCAACTCTTCTGCAGCGTCTAACCATTAGCCAGATCCACCTTCCAATAAACTCTTACCAGCTTTCCTAACATTGCTGAAGAATCCCCATAGCACGACACACTTTGATATGTTCCCTAAGAATAAGTGGCAAATTGTAAACTAAACAGGAGCTCCATTGTTGTTTTTCCAATTAATTTCTAGGCAGATTAATGCTCAATTCTCAAGTCAAAATTTTTTTGCAAATTTTTGTCGTGATTTGCCCCTTCTGACAAGTTCAAGAACCGATTATCAGGATGGCTCTCAAAGAATCTTAAGAAATATTCCTGCTGTGTGTGGTGTGCTAACAGTGATTTGGTCTGCTCTGAAGGATGTCGGGACCACTCCTATTACAATCGGAAGTATTCAACACGTTGGATTGTTTTGGCCTAATATCACAGCGTTTAGGGTGTTTCCCAAGAACAGACGATGACCGGAACGTCAGTGGATGTCGGCATGGTTGGCCGACCACTTTGACCACTTTGTGGCCAAGCTGCTGTCACTCCCAGTCCCTTTCATATTTTTAGAAGACTGCTTATAACAGACTGTAAAATATTTAGTAGCGAGGAAGTTTCTTGACTGGACTTAATACGCAGGTGGCATTCTATTGTGGTACCATGCTGGAATTGATGGATCTCCTAAGGGCAACTCATTATTTCCCAAATGTTTGTGGAGGCAGTCTGTATGCCAAGGCGCTAGATTTTATAAACCTGTGGGCATTGAAGTGACAGAACAGCTGAATTCAATAATCTGGATGGGTGAACTTCTGGCAATGTAGTGCATGTCATTTGGTAGAGGGAAGCAGGTAGAAGCTGGAAAGAGCAGGCGAGGGTATTCTCTCTTTTCAGCCCCCTTTACATACAGAGTAATGGTGCAAATATCTCTATTCCCTATTTAATATTGATAATGTCATAATTATGGTAATCCTTGGCCAATGTGAAGGGACTTCAAAATTTAAGTAAACTTTTCACTGAGGATTAACACAGTGTTAAGTGATAGAACTAATTTTTTCATGGTATTTTTTAGAGCCTTGTAAAAAAAACAACAAAAAAAAACATTTATGCCTAAATGTCACATTGCTGAGGAAGTCGTAATGACAAATACACAAGTAGAAATCCCAATAACAATGAAATCCTGTTCAACGACATGAAGTTCCCATTCTTTCAGTAAAAATTAAATGCATTTATAAACATGTTGATATTTTTGTGAAACTCTGTCGTGTTTTGAGAAATGTGTTTTTGCCTCGTCATCTACTGTTGTTTTGTCTGAACTCTCCGTTGCATTTGTGCGGAGAAATCTCCACAGGGCTGTTCTGTGAGGACAGACCCAAAGCAAAGCCAGAGGGAACATTAGGAAAGAATGCGATCATGGTGGGTTTACATGATGCCTCCGTGGTCTGGAGATAAGGAACATATTGAGCCAAATCAATGCGAGTTAGTTCTGATTGCGGTAAAACATCAGGAAAAACAGCTAAAGAATTTCAGGCAAAACTTTCTAAAGCTGCTGGTAGTGGTTTCCAAATATCTGCTGAACATTATACTTTATGAAACGGTTGACAGTATATCGCTAAAAATGCTGTGGCTCTGTTCCACATACAGAAAAGCAGAGTTACCATAACTCGGAAGCACACCTTAAACAACCGTAAGTAAAAACTAGTTTTCAATGTAACCGGTTAAAGAAACTTCAGCAACAAAGTAAAAAGCTTTGTTGTGTAATGATGAAAAGTTTTAAGCTTCTTTTGGAACTGATGGACCTCACATCACTGCCTGCTCTCTAGTCATTATGGCACATTTTGACTGAATCATGATGATTAATGGGTGCATTAGTGCACATGGCAAAGGTAATTTTCTCTTCTGTGAAGGCACCATTAAATCTGTACCATTTACACAGACCACATCCATTCAATTGACCACAACAAACCGCATTCTGCCAGCAATTCATGTTGTGTTATTGTGGAAAAATACATTCCAAGTGCAAATAATGCAAAAAATAAAAACTAAAACATTCTATATCAAATTTAACCTTGTTAATAGCAGGTGCTTTATCCCACAATTTGCAATACCAATCACCCTGCTTCCAGTTGAATGACTGGTGACTGACCCAAGCCAGTAGCCACTAGCTCATCACTTACCGTCCCTGGGGTAATTAGTGATAGCTTCCATTTTGTCACAGGTTTTGTTCCTTTTCATTTGGCTGGTTTAACATTAAGGTCTCACTTTAAATAGACAGGATCAGTTTCAGCATAAATGGCCTCATTTTATTAATTGCAGGATGCACCATAATAATTTATAGTCTCACACTAGTTACAGATGATAATTACAGGTTGTGTTTTTATGACATTTTCATATGCTTAAAATGTTGACATTTTCTTGGAGGTCAATTTTTACATAACCAATCTCAAGTCTTCCATTACATGTGTTCTACTACATTAATGCAAGACCTAAAGTAAATTTCATTTTACCCACAAAAATGTAATTTAAGGTCCGTGTGAACCTCCATTTTCCCCTAAACACACCAACCGTTCTCTATCCATATGATAACCAATAACATATAGGCTGACATTTTAAAGGAATATAAAAAAAAAAGTATGGGAATAGATTATCATAATCGGATAAAACAAAGTGAGCAAACAGCAGAAACAAAAATGATATAAAGAAAGACAAAAAGAAAGGCACAAGCAAAGAAAGACAGAAAAAAGTTAAAAAAAGAAAAAGAAAGCCTTATAGGCAGGTGAACTCTTCTGGTGTCTACTCTGGATCAAAATTTACATCAGGTGGACTTGGGATACATCATAATTCATATCTTAAATGTAAATATAGTAAGCTATATAGGAGTTGCTGCTGCTTCTCCTTCACCTCTCCCTGGTGCTAACGCTATTTGTATGTTATGCTTCTTGTGCTGTCCCGTCTGGGCCGTTGCCCTCTGCAGCATTGTCCTGGTCACAGTAAGCGCTCTCAGCAGTTGGAAAGCTGACTTTCCTACAAACCCGCTCACTCTGACGTCACAGAGGGTGAATGGACACAGTCCAGCCAAATTTCCTAAACCCAACTCAGAAACTGAGTGGACAATTTGAAGTTATTTGCTGCAGCTACATTGTCCTCCCTAGGGACAGTAACTTTAATTACTTGAACTCTAGGCTGAGCGTTGTTTGTGTGATCTCTGGAGGGAAGATTAAACGTCTGTCCAAATCAGCTCTTCCCTCATGACTTGAATGACGCTAGTAGAAATCTCGTCTGTGATGCTACCTCATGGCAAGCTGCCCCTAGCCCAACAAAAGCTACGAGCTGGTGATTTGTCATTGAGGCGTTATTGCTGTTCCTTCAGCAGCAACCTCTGCAACACCTGGTGGTGCTGCCATCGGAAGCGCTCCTGGGCCAGAGTGCTGACAGAATGGCACAGGGATGCAGGGTTTCGTATCATCAGTCTGATGGGCCACCAGGCTTTACATGCTCCCCCACCTGGCTAAACATTGTTTATTTTTTACAGGTCAACAATTATGGCGAAAATGGGCTAAAGAGTGTCTCTAATCCGTGAAAGATGCCAGTAGAGATCGTTGGTTTTACCGTCACCTTCAAAACCGTGTCCTCATGACAGCTAAGGCGCACCAGATATAAGTTTCTCAGCAAGCGCCCTCTGCAATCCAGAGCCAAATATGACTAAAGTCATGTTTTTCTCAATATAAATGGAAAATGAATAAGATGGAAATCTTCATTTTCAAACTGGGATGTCTTGCTGACCGAGAGCCACTGACGCCGTCGGTCAAATGACTCAAGCTGGGCTTTTACTCGATTAGACTTCATCAAATATCCCAAAAAGGCCCATCTCTGGATTCCTCCTGTGCCGAAAACAAGTCGGGTAAACAAACAAGAAACCGGCGGAATGAATCATTTTGTCAAGTGGTTCTGTCAAAAACCGTATGCATCATATTTGCTGTTGGGAAGTGCCATCAGAAAGGATTAATGATAGTACAGCTCTGTTTGCTTCTTTCATTCCATGCTTTTACGTAACGATGTCATGATTCACATTTCATCGTCTGTTCTGCTCTGGCACAATATATATACACACATATATGCTCATATGTACAGCTGCTAAAACCGGTTCATAAACACCCATATTTTGCACAGTATGGCACTAAAGTGGAATAGTTCAACTCTCATTAGACCCACAGTAGTATAATATACATACTGTGTTAATACTTTTCGGAAAGAAAACTTAAAACTGCATATGCCACATTAGGAAAGCTCAGATTTAATAGACACATCAGCCATCCAGATGCGATGCCTCTTCTCATTCTTATTTGTCACGGCTGATGACTTCCTGTCTAAGTCATTTGATCTAATGGGAAACAAGAGTCTGCTGGAGCAGAAACAGCTTCTGAAGAACTCTGTCAGAATATCCGCAGCATTTGTTTTATGATACTCTTACCTGAGTTTTTGGTTTTTATTACCTAGATTGCAGGTTGGTCATTTTATGATTACTTTTACTGTGACAAGCAAATTGCTTTTACAACCTTTTATATATTTCTTCCATTTCCTCCTTTTAATGTGTTCTGCTTTCGTTCTGCGTAGAACACTGAAATGGATCCCTGCTTGTTACACGTACAGCTGAGGTGGATTGAAGCTGCAGGAGAAGGGAGGTATATAAAAAGCCATGCTGTGATTTGAAACTGTTCCCTGTAGGTCATGGGGTCAGTAGATTTATCTGGAGCCACTTAGATTTTGCCTTTGCAACTTTTAATAGAAGTGACTTCATTTTTTTTTCAGGTGTGGTGATGCAGTTTATTAAAAAAAGAGACTAAAAAAGTTTTGATGAATCCTACTTGTCAGGGCTACACAGATACACCAGTTCTCTGTTACACAATCTCAGAGGGTGAAACTCTGTGTCCTCAGTTCTAGCCCAGACACAGCAAACAGTGAAGATGTCATGTGTTTGCTTTGGTCGTTGTGTCTTCTACTGTCATGATTAAATACCCCGTGCACCCAGAGGACGGGAAGCATCAATCAGGAGATTTATGGTTTATCATGATGCAATGCTCCCTGCCTGTCAAGACTTCTCTTGCCTCTCTTGACTGTATGATGCTATGGCGATATGTCATAGGTTTGGTAAACGGGAGGTAATAGGTGAGCAGAAACATCCGTTGCTCTGCAAAAACATCTTATGAAAAGCACAAGGAAGACTTTCAAAGCTGTCAATGGAATATCATTTGTCTGGGCCTTTGTTCATTACTTTTCCTGATGATTCTCCTGGCCTTTAAACTAAATCTTTTCCTGCAGTGTGTAGAATCCTCCTTATAAAACCCCTTTATCTTGGAAGAGCTTCAATATTATCTGTCCTTTGAAAGTTTGGGGGTGGGGGTGTCAAAAGAAAGTGAAAACGTCTGAGGTTTAAAAAAAATGCTTATTGAGGAATTCTCACGCCTTTTATCTTGACTGTTTTAAATACAAAAACAGAGTGGAAAGGCTCAGTGCAACTATTTAGGGTGTTAATTTCAGCCACTGAAGATTTAAACCAATGGCAAGAGAGCTTGACAATTGTAAAGAATGTAAAACTATAGATTTCAAATGAAGACATAAGAATTACTCCGTTGCTTCGCAGCAAGAAGGTACTGGGTTTGAATTCTGGCCTGAAGTTTTTCAGCATAACGGGATCGAAAGTGTTCTGCCATTTGGGGTGAACCAAATATAAGGTTTGTTAAAGTGACAAAAGTTGAAAATTTTTCAACTTACTTTCATGTCACAAGTCGGTGTGTGCATATCTATACGCAAGAGCTCAAAATTTTGTTGGTCACTTGACAGGAGGAGGGCAAGCGATTGTCGCTTCATTGAGCCCTTAAAGCCTGAATGTTCTCCTCATACATGAGTGGGTTCCCTCCAGACACTCTAGCTTCCTCGCAGAACCCAACAACTTTGTTTAAAAAAACAAAAAACAAAAAAAAAACACCGTCCCAAGGTACGAGTGTGTATACGCAAGATTGTATGTTGCCCTGTAATATATGGTGATCTATCCTGGTATAAATGCGCCTTTTAACTTCTGATACCAGCTTTTCGCTCAGTAACACCAACACCCAGCAGCCTCGCATGTCATGCAACAGAAAGGCGTTGCCATCCACTGCTGGTAAAGGGTGTGTTTAGTCATGAAACCCAGTCATGCACATCTCTGTTGTAGTAACCATCTACATCTGATGTAGCTGGCGCTTGCAGGGAGACTCGCATGGTAAAGTCTGAAAGCATATTTGTTTTTACAAGTTTATGCGTAGTGAACATTTTCACTTCACATTAACTATGCTATGGTACATAAAAAATAACTATGCGATAGGGCTTATTGTTCTACAAAATTCATGTCTTTTGAGATACAGTATGTTTTTACACCAACAGACATGGCTAAATAGGAAACAGCATGACAGCAGCTCAAGGATGACATTCCCCTTCCAGGATTCTTCTTAATGTTAGGCAACAAAAACCCCAGAAAACTTACAAAAATAAATTAACTCTAAAGACATCTGCAGATTCTTTCACCTTTTCATTCTTTTTTTGCAGTACGGCTGCCCTGGCATGTGGTGTGTAGCCACAATGACTGACACAAAATATAATAACTGATAAAAACATCTGATTTACAATTTACTGCCCATTGTTAAACATTAAACACAATCTGTGTTTTCTCCTTTACCTACGGATAGAACAGCATGGTTTCTGGTTTCGACAGAAAAGTAGAAAGCACAGGAATCACAATGGCAAGGACAAAAAAGACTAATTTGAATTTCTGTGATAAAAGCTTTCAGTATTATCGAAACTCGCAGTTCATTCTTTCCATTCTCTCGCTGGATCTTTAATGATGAAACAAGGGGTGGCACATGAACAAAGTTAACGTCTATGTTTTTGTTTCTCCCACATTGTCTTTTTCAGGAAGGGCAGGAAAGTTGTGGGAAATACTGTAGGAGCAATAAACACATGTTACTGGAAGAGTTCCACAGCCTTCTTGTTATCTGGTTTTATCACCAAGCTAAAAGCCCCTTTTGCCCCTTCTTGTTCTCGACCTAGCTCACTTGCTAGGTCCTAATTATCCTCACCCCGAGTCTCACTGTTAACTTATCGCTCTCATCCCTCTCTCCCTGCGTTCATCTTGTGCTTGCCTCATCATTCTTCTCATTCAGCCCCGGTGTTTGTTGAAGAGCCCGTAAAACTGAAACCAGCAGCTGTCCAAACACTGATGGCCCCCCCGCGGTGTTTGTGGGGGACGGAGAAGGGGGGATGTCAGCGCCCCGCTTGCCACCATTTTCCCAGCTAATTTTCTGCTGTTATTACAGCTCAATGTATTCACAATTGTCACCACGACATGCCCCCCAGACAAGAGAGAGCAAAAGCGAAGAAAAACAGAGGAGCTGTGGAAAATGTGGTGAAGTAGAAACAAACTAGGTTCTGCAGGGGGTTCGGGTAAAAGCACAAAAACGACTGCATGAAGCAGAACTCAAAACGGCATGAAGGATAAATTGGCATAAATGATGGCGAGAAAACACAAGTCAATGCGTATATGTAATTTTAATTGTCTACACATTCTTTCAGGTGTTAAAGTGGATAAGGCTTTTAAATCCTTTGTTTTCTCACTTAAATCATTCAGTTTTGTGGTCTGTATAAAGTGAAACTTCAATGCAATAACAAGGTCTGAATTCCTTGTTGTTGTAGACCCCCTTTTTTTTTAATCCCCATTTGGAGGCGCTTCTGAGAGCAACTCGTTTCAGTGTCGTCTCTCTAAATCCGTCTGAGGAACTTTCTGTTTGGCCATTTTTGTAGCTTCATCGCAGATAACAGTTAGTGCCAAGAACATCACTAAATGCACTTGGATCAGGCTTTCCCCAAGACAAAAATGGCAAAAACAATTCCAAACATTTTATGTAGTAGTACTACTCAAAACATGCAGCATGGCTATGTCCTCAAGGAGCTAAAAGCTAGCACAAAGAGCTAACATAAGCAAAAGGAATGATGCTAAAGACATCAAAATATCGACAAATTCATGTCTCAAATAGTTTGTCATTTCAGCGTTCGCCTCAACTTCCTTGAACTTTGACTATGAGATCACTGCAAGAAATAAAAATGGCGGATTCAAGAAAATTGTTAGCCAGATGTCCATTACCTCGTTTGGCAGTTCCACAGTAAATACTGTGATGCAATAGTTCAAAGAATGTAATATGGAGTAGAGAGAACTGACGGACTGAAAAATATGAGCCAAACGGGTAATACGCAGCGCAGGGAAAGACTGATTCAACTTTTATGAACTCCTAGAGACTACAAGTGCACAACAAAATATATTCACGGGCTAAAAAAGTGGATTTTAGATCATACGTTCCCTTTCAGTAAAATACTAAGAGATGCATTGAAATAGTGACAAATTAAAACTTAAGATTATCCCCAAATACATGGAATAAGGACATTTTTCAGCACTTATATTTTAGCTAAAATGATAAAATACAGCATTTCACAGCTATGCAAGTTTGAATCCAACAACACACTCTGAATTTACCACAGGTAGACTTTCATAAATGTTATAGCTATTCTGTTCCAGTCGAGTTTTTACAAAAATAGTCAATTTCTTTAAAGCTCCTCTGACTCCAGTCATTTTATGTTTTGAGCAGAGGGGAGATTGATTCCAGGTTATGTACTTGTAAACTGATTATTTAAAATAAAAAAAATATATATAAGGGAACTAATGTATGATGACTCTCCCTTCTATGACTATATGGCTTATCTGAAAATCATAAGCCATCCCTCTTTAACGAGAAATTATCGTGACATATATCTGAAAGATAGTGACAAATACTACTACATGGTACAGTTAGACCAGTGTTGTGTAAATTAGCTTACTTTTATTCTAGCTTGAGGGCTGTTGGCAATTAAGTTCTAAAATATTCCAGAATCAGCTTTTCACCTGAGGGATGTTCAGCATGTATGTTTTCTTTCTTTCCTTATTACATCTGGAAGCAGCTCAAGTGTCAGCCATCTTTAGCTTGTGGCATCTTCACCTACTCCAGTCCGAACCGTTGGGAGGAGCCGTCTCCCCCGGCACAAGATGGCGACAGCTCTGACGTACGCCTCAGGGCTCCAGGCGACATCTTCATGTCTGTTGTTTTTCATAAGCTACAGCTAAAATGAGGAGATGTCTTGAGTCATCAACGTCCCATGGCCAGCGAATGTTCACGCCCCTCAGAGTTACACTTACTTCTTTCACCCGACTGGATGGAGTAAGCATTGGGTCAGGGTTAAATTGGAGACTTCCTCCACTTTCTATCTCGGAAAACCGAGTACTGACATAGCAAAGGTGGTACAGAAACTTCTGCTTTTTATTTAGCTGCTGGCTGAGATGAGAGGAAAAAAAAACAACAACAAAAAAAAACATACATGACATAAATGAGATCTTAATATCTACAAGCCAGACTGCACTTGTCATAAGGTCCTATTTGTGTTTCAAAGCCAAAAGGAGAAAAGAACTTTGTTTAATCTGTATCTAATGGGTGGCAAACGTGTTATGTCACCAGTGACAATGTGACAACAAGTGTGAAATGAATCATGAAATATGTATTAAAAGATGACCCAATTATTGACTTTTGGCCAATTTACAATTTCTCAAATGGAATAATCGGCAAATACTGATTTTAGCTAACTTCAAACTTTCCTTATTAAAACTGTTCAATGTTTTTTTTTTTATGGTTGAATATTCTCTTCAAAACAAAATGCTTATTGTATAATATTTTTTATTCTAAAACAGGCCAGGGTTAAGCTGTACAAATAAAACACAGCTAAAAAACTTAACTGCAAATTATAGCTCCTTGGAAAAAAAAAAAGTGTGATTTCAGAAAACTTTAAATCATACTCAAGATCTGTTCAAAATTAAGTTTGAGAGATAAAGTATTTCCAACCTCATCACAGGAGTCAACATGTGATAAAGACTGGGGTCTTCATAAGGCCCCACGGTTCAGTGTTAGTGTTACGAACAAAACATTAAATTAAAGTATACAGAGGTGCAGACCAGAGAGAAACCAAAACGGATCTGAACGTGACAGAAAAAGACCGTCACGTTCTGCTCCGAGTCTCCATTGTTCTTGCTGGACTCCATGTGGACGTCATGTTTGTTCGAGTGTGCGTGTCGTGTTGTCCAAGCAGGCATGGTCCGCTCCCTCATATGCAATCTGTGTCACTGCTGCTGTCCCGGTGTGACTGGAGGAGCTTAAGGCAACAGCTGCTCTCTCCTGCTCAAATTCTAGCAGCACAGAAACCTTTCTGCCTTGCTTAAACCAAACCAAATAATGTTTGTAAAGGGATGTTTTTAGACAGAACCTTAAGGTATCATCATTTCTTATTTTTCCGCATTTCCAAAAAAACTTGGAAAATTGACTGTTAAAGTTGAACTTTTCTTTGCCTTATGATTGGAATCAAAAATGGTTCCACAAAAAGACATGAACAAATAATTAGAGTATGACAATAGCAGCAGTTGAGGGATAAGTACAAACCTGAAACAGGTTTCATAATAATATAAATAAGTATCTGTTTCATGCTAATATAGTTAGGAATAATCCTGCCCAGCGTCTGTGTTTGTAGTTCTGAATCATATGTTCAGGCTAAGTAGGGCTAGTTTATGGTCGACTTTTGTTAGCTTCAGCTGGGTTTTCAACTTGAAGCAAGATTTTTAGTTACTAAATTCTTTACATTTGAATTAACACCATTTGATAAGTACGTACAATGGAAACTGGAAATAAGTTGGGGGGTTTTTTAAGCTACACTTACGTTAATTATCTAATGCGCAGCCACCGGCCGTGTTCAGTCTATCTGCTCACCTGTATAAATACACCTTCAGTGCTCCTCCCCGCTGTTCGCTCTGAACCGCCACCGGGCAGCAGCTCCGGGAGGAGAAAAGCTGCCGTACTCCAGGCATCATTTTACGGATGCTTACTGTTCCCCCGAAAAACGACAAAGACCCAGACGTTATCATCAATCAATAAAATTCTCCCAGGCTGAACTTGAAAACTGGACGTTATGCTGCCAACACTTAGCTTTCGTCAACAACTCAAGCGGAAGTGAGAACGCTGCGAAGAGCAAGTAATAACACGCCGGAACACGGTGCGCTAAATAATAAAATGTAATTTATCGAGACTTCGAGGCAGATACATTTCTCTCGAGGAGTTTTTATAAACGAAGTACTCAAATCACTCGAGGAATCGTTTCAGCCCTATTTGACACTGAAACGTGTAGCGTCTATAAAGTTTTTTCTGATGTTACTTGTGTTTTTTCCTCAGTCAAAGCCACAAACTCCTTAGCTGCCGAACATATTAGCGGTGGGCATGAGGAATTCCTATCATCTCGCCACTTTATTATCCTGTATTTTTGGTCCTCTCATACACTATCAAGCAGTTATCCTTCCAGCCATGTGTCAGTACATACCTGCAGGAAGTTGAGGCCATAATGTGGCTAGCAGCAAGTTGCTAATATTTAAACAGATAATGCCAACTTCTTCCATCTGGCATATTTATTACCTTGCTGTGTAAATAGGGAAGCTTTACTGAGCTTTTTTCATTCCTCATAAACAATGAGTCGGTCTTTAAGATGCTTTGCAAAGTTTGTAGAGGCAATTAGCTTTCTGGCTACTGCAGGTGGCAACAGCTTACATAAGGCCTCATTAACATCCTTCCAAATGTCCTTTTCTGTCACCCCATAGTCAAATTACACCTCAAAATGTTTTTGTTTTTGTCTTTTTAATGACAAAAAACAATGAACACCAGCTTTAATTCTCAGTCTCAAGAAGAAAAATCCTCAGTTTATAAGATAAAAATTCATTTGTTAAGCATTGATTACATTTCAAAATGTGAGCCCTGGTCCCTTCGGGCCATTTTTAATCGCAGTATTTACTCATTTGTTGTGTTTGTGTAAGGCAGGGTGTCACAGTCTATGTTCCGTTACTTTTACACCTGCCTCTGGTCCAGGACCAGAATAAAACGCAATCCCGACCCAATTATTTTGACGAAAGTGTTTTGGAGAGACTCGCCCAAACGCTGAAGGGCTCCGTCCCTGAAGGGCTGGAGTTTGAGACCTCCGGTGTATGGCTGAGTTTTCTCATTACATAAAAGTCAACATTCCTGTTATCTTTCAAAAACAGGGCTGTCTAAGAGGAAACCTCTCATTTCTCTAGCTTCTAATATGTCTCTCCTGCATTATTTCTCTGGAAATTATTACCTCGAACCCAGCACTGAATGCTACATTTTCCTGAAATAAGCAGCAAAAAAGTACTTATTGATTCAAACCCTAAAAAAAAAAAAAAACACAAAAGAAAAAAACATATCACTTGAGCCATAAGTGTTTCTCGCATAGCTTCTACTCATTGAAGAGCAGTTGCTCTCAGAACCAATTATGTAATTATCCGAGACACACAAGAGTGTTCCAGGTACTTCGGTACTTTAAAGAAAAAAAAAAAAAAAAACACTGTGACTCACCTTAGAAAACCTTTAACTATTTCTAGAAGCTTCTCACAGTATGTGTACTGCTAGGGAACGTGGCAAAGCACAAGGTAATTTATCCATGGACAGTCCTTTCGGTCAGTTTGATGGAAAATGTGTTTTCAGTACATGTCAACCACCATAGTCTTTCTCATTATCCTTCCAGACAAATACGAGATTCTTACCAGCATGGGCAACACCAGGTCAGCGAAGTAAACAAAAGCTGCTCCAAATGTGAATCCCACAGCCACCGGCAGGAAGGCGAATGAGCCATACTTCCCAGAATCCTCCGCCATGTCGATTGCGGGTGCCAGCAATGACCAATAGGATGCAGCCAACATTACCTAAGGTACGCAAGAAAAGAAAGAAGAAAATTATTGTTTATTAACTGCACTGGAGTTGTCGGACCACGCAGATTCTAAACTAGCAATCACAAGCGTAGAATTTTATTTCATCTTTTTGTTGTGTTGTATGATCAGGGATAAGCCCAGTTTCTTTTTTTCAGTGTCTGAGCAAAAGGAATTATGTCTAAACTGATGATTTAAGCTGGTGTTTCATTGTGCATCAGTGTTTTTAACTTCTGCCATTCGCCACATGTGTGGCATTTCCATTTACCCTTTTTTTTCCTTCTACGGACAGAAGCAGTATTGTGAGGAGGATTTGGACAAAACAGTGGGTGTCATCTGCATAACGTTTTCACAGCTATATTTCTCTAGCACAGTTAATCCCTCACAAGTAGGGCAAGAAAGTGAAAGTGAGACATTCAGGTACTTCTGTTCATTGCTACCATGTTTTCAAATGACTTGCAAATGAAGAGTATTCCTTAGAGCAAAACTACAACAGGTAGCTGAATGTAGCCCAGTTTGCTTATTTTTTGTCTTTTTTAATAAAAAAAAATGTCACAAATGGATAATAAAGCAGACTAAAAAGCCAGAGAGTACTTTTCCTGAGAGTACTTTTAAATCTCTTAGTAGAGTCCTGGTTTGTGTAGTATCCAAACTACTGTTACTTTGTCCTCCTCCCTAGACAAAATGCCACATAAATCTTTGTCATGTAGGCTCACTCTTGAGTGGGACAACTTCTTTCGTCACCACTTTCTTCTTGTGTGAACATTAAATGGTGATGTCTAAGTTCAGGGTCCTCGATAGTGAACAATAGTGTTCAAAGCTATTCAAATACCTGGTTTGTTTGAACATGAAAATGGATCTCAATAACATGACAACGCTAAATATCATTTAAATGTGGAAACACAAGACCAATAGGACATGAAGTTTAATGCCTATCAATGCTAAATTTGTTCAGAATAGATAATTGTAGTATATTCACAGAACATGGTATAATACAACAGCTAAACTCAAGTTTTTGCAGGATTTTTTAAAGATGTTTAAAATTTAATGGGATGGTTCAATCTATGGTGTTTGGTTTTTGTACACTTAGACAGACAAGAAGTAGGTAACATTAATGTAAGTGTAAAAACCCCAAAGTGTAAAAGTTAGAAAGTAAAGGATTTACTTTCTAACTTGGATTTTTATATGAACAAAACCTCATACTGGTCCTTTGACACCAGCTTTCTTACATAATCCAACAGCAGGGGAAATACAAGACAGAAGATGCCAATCAAAAGCAATTTAAGGTTATTGTTCAACGAACCAAGAGCTAGAACATTATGCAACTTCACAGCCTCTGGCACTAGGTTTTGTATAACAATGTCTACCTTGATTGTGTGCGCTTTAGTGCAATTCTGAAAACCGAAAACACGTTTTATTCTTTTCTGATTTTTGTCAAACTGTCAATGCAATAATCGCTTGTAAAATAAAGTGCTTCCATTTCCAGCCGTTTTCTCATGAACCTGTCTGGGATTCCATTTTACAAGTTGGAAAAGTCATGACAGTTTTTATTGTAATAATATAAGATGCGGTAAAGACCTCAAACAAAATATTCTGTTTTAAACGCGCAACTGTAAAAGTTTGTGTCCATGTTAAAAATGAGGTTTTGGTTTTTGTATGCTGGTTTCATTTTATTAAGGCTTGAGTAAAAATTTATGTTTTCTAATCGGAATAAATCACGATTTCTGCTTTGAAAACACATTTGAGTGATTCACTGTCACTGTTCAGAATTTAAGTAGTGGAACCACCAGACATTTTATTTTTTTCCACTTTTTATAATCATAAACCCCAGTCATTGTAAGTATCAACATAACTGTGTTACCATAATGGCTTATTTTTCAAATGGATTTACTCATGGGCCATATTCCTTATATTTCTCAATAATAGATTTAACTGAACTTCAGGGGATGTTCGGTGCCTAAGAGATTTTATTTGTATCCATCCCCTGATTTATACTTTTCAATAACCTGTTCTAAGATTTTCTTCATGCTGTAAAAGTATATAATGTAATTCAAGAAGCATACACTCAAAGCTAATGCTTATCATGGGCTTCTGTGTATGGGTTGGGATGCCAAACTTTTTTTCTTTTTTTAAATAAAGTATCTTACAAATATATCTATTTTACTTTGATCAGTGATGGCAAATTTAAAGGCTTTATTTCAGCTTTTGTAGTTACAATAGAAGAGAACAAATGTTCAACCTAAAAATCCACACCATATTAATAGCCATACGGTTTCCTGCACAACCTTTTAAAAAAGAAAACTAAAAATAAATTTTTAGGAAAAGGCGTAGATAAAAGATATGGTGTCAAGAAGGACTCCAAATTAGATTTCTCACATGTGAGAGACTGTAAGAAATAGAGTTGAAAGATCACTGCAATGCTTCTGCACTTTCCAAATGACAGCAAGCAAAAAATGTCCTATTTAAATGTCAATCACGCGACATCACTTAACCCCACGGAGAGAACCAAACAGGCTTGGGTGAAGATAAGAGAGGGCAAAAAGAGAAACGATATCAAATTTCACAGAAACTACAGTAACATGAATTTAAATGGGGTTTTTTTACCTTTATTGAGCTAGCTAAGTTCAGTTAGAACCAATGGTTTAGTATCTTTTTATACAGATATTAACATTTCGAGATTAACCTACATTGGACAAGTAGAACAACAAATACCTACAATACGTTTCTCTGCAACCAACATTTCTATTTCTGTTTCTTTTCCATTACGTTTCTATCCAAGAACCTTTGCTCCATCTCCTTTGCAGCTGCCACACCACAGGCCCATTTCACAGGATCCACTTTCACTCATTAAACCTGAATGGGACAGTCTCTCCAGGCAACCTGAGCACCTGTTCCAACATCTATTTTCAACTTTTATTTTTAAGTTCTTACCACCGGCCAAACATTGGGAGTTCCTGCTCTCATAAATGATAATACTGTTCTGCTCATGCATATATTGATGTCTATGGGTAAAGCTTTTTATATATAAATGTATCACTAAGAGTATTGAGTTTAATCCTTGCTCTTGAAATGAAATGAGACTGTAGCTGCTTCTATTATATTTAGGTACGCTGACATTTTCCGGGTAAGGTTTGTAATAAGCTCTCTCTTACTTCCTGTGTTTAGTATTCAACAGCACATCTCTGACAAATGCATTCTGAAGCAGAGGAGTGTAAAGCCATTCAGCTCTGAGAGAATAAATAAAAGATTATAGTTGATGCCTGGTATACTGGCATCACGGAAAGATTACTTTTGCTTTAACTTTGAGAATTTCTATTGAGAACAGGCAGCTATGTGAAGTGTTCGGACAAAACACAATTAATTTAAAATGATTTTAGCAGTAGCTAATGGAAAATGTTTTTTTTTTTTTTTTTTTTTTTAAATGACAGGATATACTCCTGATTCAATTACAAGAACAGATCTTGTTTTAAAGGTAGTGGTGCTTGTGAACCTCCCAGAAAACACAAGTCATTATGTAGACCAGTGATTCTTGAGAAGAGGCACAAAATGGGTTTAAATTTTTCCAAAAACATGTTAATTTTTCCTCAGGCTTATGTATTCAAATGTGACAAATGATGTTTTGGAAATGGAAAGATGATAAGATGCAGGCTCCCAGTTGCAAATTTCTTTTGAAGATTACATTTTTAATGGAGCTGACCCAGAACTTTGTCAACACCATCTGACAAAGATAAATATAAAATTATTTTTTAATGACCCTATTACTGATATTTTTAGTCAGTTTTACAGACAAATGCTTCTCAAGAAACAAAAGAAATGTTTCTTTTGTTTAACATCATCACTGAAAGAGTCAGACTGTCAGTTAAAAACTCTGACGGAGTTGACAAAATGCCAAACTACCACAATTTATATGACGTTATTCTGAAGGAGCCCATATAGTAACTCATCAGGTCCATGAAATCTTTACAGTACACCAAAATTAAGCATTTATTTCATAAAATGTCATCAAAATGTTGTAAATCGTCAATTATGGTGTTGACACATCATGGTTGTGACAAACAACTTAGGAATAAAATGGAAGAACTAAGGAATAACATGAGCTAACTAGAGCTGCTTAGCCCTCTTAGCAAAGGAAGAGGTCCTGGGGTCCTGAGAAGTTCTGATGCCCTCCAATAATGCCTGATTTTTTTTTTTTTTTACATTCTTTTTGTCTGACGGTGTTGACAAAAACATGTGACAGAATTCAATTGAGTAGGAAAATATCTAAAAATGATTTTTAATTCAATTTATTGATACTCTTATAATTATTTTTTGAATACTTACACTTGTCATATTATCTTAGTTTCCTTTATTTGTTTTAAACTATTGTAATGTATCGAGTTCTGCTCCAGGACATCCACCTACTAAAAAGTTTAAAATAAAAAATATTCAGCAAACAACATACAGTGTTGTGCTCACATGGCCCAGGATAGTTTAGTCAAATATTTGAAAAAAAAAAAAAAAATTATATTTTGTGTATATTTTCGTCAAATTTTGTGCTTTATCCACAGGACTTGTTTTGTCCCTCTTCTCAAGAATCAATAAGACACAAAATGAACCATTTACTGAATCATCAAAACATTCAAGGGAAAAGTTTCAGTCACAGTGAAGCACGTACCATGCTTGACTCCTAGGATCCAATTATGGGATAAGGTTGCCACCAGAGCAGATGTTGCTCAGGAATGGCAAAAAGCAGGTCACAGTGTTGATGCAAATACTTCAGAATGCTGACCAAGTATACAAAGAGTAGCACAGAATCCACTTTCCTCCAGGAAAATACAGATTACACGTAAAAGAATGTCAACTTGTTCATTGCCAAATGAACAGAAGGTAATTCAACAGCATTTAGAAAAAAATTATAATTTAAAAGTTACTGACCTGCATAGCAAAACAGTGGACAGCATGCCTCATAGAAGAGTTAATATCCTTTATGGATATATCTATGCAACGTTGATTACGTTTTGCAATTATTATTACTTTTTTAAACTATAGCTTATTGTTATTGTGTTGTATTCCTATTTGCCTTTTAATTTCCTACTGATAAACTCATTTTCAGCGTGAGCAACAAAGGAATATTTTATTCTCAAATAGATTCTTTTACATCAGCGCTATCCAGCTTTTGTGTTTCAGCCAATTTTACAAACGGGTGGTAAACATTCAGCGGGGTAGATTGCCACAGGTTCTGACTCGTTTCTGTGCAGGTTCATCTTTGACTAACATTTACTACTTTTTAGACAAATAGAAATCTGATGGAGATGTTGACTGAAGAGCATTTTCCTGATTTAATTTGTACCCACTTTGCCCGCTATGATGAGCGTCCGTAATTAGCCATCATGTACACAGCTAATATTAGCTTATGCTATCCGACATTTTCACTCCTTTGTTGTGTAAATTATCATAGCGCTAGAACAGCTAGCTTCAAGATGCTAGCTTGCCTTTTTCTTTTTATCCGTCTTGTAGCCCAATACTTCAAAACAATGTTTTAGCTTTTGCCCCGTTAGCTACAAAAGGTAATTAAGGATCAACTTAATTTTTTTTGTTTTTGCCATGCTAGCAGAGTTTTAGACTTCAAATAGCAGTACATTGTTTTGATTCAGCCAGCTTCCTTTTTGTAGGGCTCTTAAGGGCCCAAGTTACTGCTCTCATACATTTGCTCTGACTCTTGTGTTAATGACTATCCTGACCTCCTAATCCCTAAATACACCTTCACTTTAAGAACTGAAATTTGAGACTGGAGACTTGGAGCTGAACAGAATTATTCCCTAACAAATCTACTTTTAAAGATTAATGAAACATTCATTCTATCGATGGAAATAAGCAAAAATAGTATTTTAAATGCTTATTTTAGCATTTGGTAGTTGGCCTCAAAACTCATACAATGGGGTTTAAGAACCGTCAAGCTCTGAAATGTACAATGAAAAATCATTATCACTCAGGAGGTGTTTTAGAGATAAAAACAGCAATAACCATCAGAAACTACCCACTACTAAATGTTGGTGAAATCTGATACCAAAAGAAAATAAGCAGAAGAACTCCCAGCTGTGTTCAGCAGCAACGGTTGGAGAATTTCCACAGAACAACACGAAGACCACTCAAGACTGACGGTATTTCTGTGTCCCTGGTTTCCTTTCATTCCATTTTCTCTTCTCTGCGATAATGCTAATGGTCTCCCTCAGTGTTGATTTGTGACGCCTGGGGCTTTTGATAAAACAGGAGCATGTGACTCCGCTGGAAGGCGAATAGGCCGGACCCCGTGAGAAAAACAGACAAAATGAGGTTTGCTCAAATTGAAACACACACACACTTTTCGACTGCTTCAATAAATCAGGCACACCTTGTTATCGCGGAGTTGCTACTGCAATAAGAGTTGCACATTTGAAGTGGAACCTTAGGAAGAAATCGAGTGGGCGGACTGAATTCATGTCCTCCTAGCAGAACCAATGTGGATCTATTCCAATCACTAAGCAAATATTTCATAGAACAGGTCTTCATCTTGTTATTTTGTATTCAGCCCCAAAAGGCAGTGAGTGGCTACCTGCAGATTGTACTTTGTCTTGGTTTCTGCATAGGGTGAATTTTAAGTGTGTCCACAGCATTTTAAATCAACACCAACCAAAGCTAATAATTGCCATTTTTAAATAAATAAAATACAACTGAAAGACATCCTCACTAGTTCATAAATATGCCAAACTTATTTCTGAAGCATTCTCTCAGTGTTTTGAAAATGTCAACGCAATCATCAGCATGATATTTTCTAATGCGTGCCTTGCTAGAACACATACAGAATTAAAAAAAAATAGAGGACTAGGAGACAGAAAGCATAAAGCCACAAAAATCAATGCGGCCGCCGTTAACGCCGCTCTTCCAAGCACAACGGGGTTCTCCGGTCTTACAAGACTTGAGAGCAATCATCTGGGTGCAGCATAATCAATTTTGTAATCAGTGAACACCAAGCTGAGCAGGAGGTTCCATCTGAGCAATGGGAGTCAACTTCAGAAAATAACAGCAAGCTTTACACAGAATGTTAAGTGCAAGTGTGGTCGATTGGTCGATGATTTCTGCAGCAAAACAAGAATTCAGAACAAGATAAATGAAGAAGCTTGATATAGACCGAATGCTTATAAAGACTAATCCTTACATATTGAAATATAGACGTAACAAACATATTTAAGTAACAAACATATTTAACAGCTTTAAATGTTTTAGCAAATGTCTGCTTTATACAAGTTATTTCCAGTATTGACCATTTTTTTTATCTTATGCAGTTGACCTGATATACTACATATCACTTACTGAATTAGACTCCGACTCATGTCAACCCTTTCTCGTCTCTACAGTCCTCAGTAATCGGAAATTTTGAAACTCCACGTTCAAAATGTCAGCGCAATAAACCTTTATTATTACTTTTATCTTGTGACGCGGTCCTTCAATAGGCAAAAAATTCATAAATGATTCCAAACAAGGGTATTGCTTAAGAAGTCCATCTCTCCTTGTCATTTTCGCGTCTAAGGCTCCGTTTACACAGAGCTGCTCTTTAGTAAAACCGTAACCAGCCACTGCTTTCCACTTCTCCAATGATAGGAGTCTCTCTGACATCAGCAGTTTTTGATACTTGGTCTCAGAGTGAAACTTTTTAGGGAGCACCAACCAGTGGAGGTGTGTTCAGGCAGATAGCAAAAATAATGGCGGGTAGCATTGTCCTCCTGAGTCGTACTACTTAACTTGTTCAGTGTACAACTTCTGATAAGGAATGCGTTACATGAGCACCTGGTTCATTGGAGGTAGGTTACCGTTTTCTAAATGAGGTGGAAGGTAATGAGGTGGAAGCTAAGGGTCAAAAGCACCTCTACGTTTCAATGACATGACTAGATCACAGTGCCATATAGTGGCCTGGCATGACGACTACAGCTGATTTGTCATCTCATCTAAATGTGGAACTTCTCCCCAAACAACATCCGATAATACTGGACGTTTCCCGACATTGGTGTCGAGTAAAGATGGTCGAAATGCATCACATTGCTGCCATGTGATTGACTACTTAGAGGTTTGTATTAAAAAAAATTGACTACCTCAAAAGGTGGCAGGGGAGTGTATACCTCTGTGGTTTGAAGTGTGTGGTAAAATATTTCTATGAGAAGATGAATTAGCAGATTACTAACTAAGTTAGTGTTGGGTTTATTTATTCCTCAGAATGTAAAGACTTAATGCGAACTGAATAACTCATTTACAATTCTATAATTCAAGCAGGAAGGAGCCTCTGGATTTCTCTAAGTTATGTCTCCAAGCCTGTAGAGCTTTTTCATTCCAATAGATGGGTTGCTTTGCCAGCAGAGGATAGTAGCTCATCTAATCCCAGCCTTTATGTGAAAACAGCAATAGTTGGATCACGAGGACAGAGACAAACATGGATCAAGTTGACTAGCGCTCAACACAAAGACCTACTTTACAAAATGAGCTTCAAAAAGCACTTGAGACAATATGACTCTTGCATATTAAGAGCAAAACAGATGATATGAACACGCTTCTGTTTCCCTATCCAGAAAGTTTTGCTCTCTGCAACCGTGGGCAAATGTAAATTAATCTACAGTGAAGGTGGGAAAAGACCAGCTTGGGCAGACCCACAGTGTGTGTTTTATTTTAATAACATAAAATGCTACTTCAAGGCTCTCTCTTATTGGAAAAAAGTGTTTCTCCCACCATTTCATTGTCCATTTCAGCCGCCCTGATTATTTCAATTTCTAAAGGACTCTCTGACTTTGTCCCACCTGATGCGTCACCTTCAAGCTTCTTTAGTTCCCGTTTGCCATCATCTCTCAGACTATTTTAGTCCATTTTAGAGTTAATCATTACATTTAGTAACAGTACTGGTTCTGGTATTTTGTGTACATTGCCAGGTGGCCAAAAAATGCTTTTGAATGAACATTTAGCGGCATTTTAGATAATTACACAGCAAAGCATACCACATGCTTTCTGTGATTCATCCAGTGCAAAGCATTCTGCAGTCTCTTAAGTGTACACCTAAATCCATGTAATCCAGGAAAGGAATGAAGCTGTAGCAAAAATAAGTAAATGCATAAAGCCATGCTGCTAAATCCATAAGATACACCAGAATGTTTGTCTTTTCTAAATAATAATAATAATAATAAAAGCATTTCCAATGTGACATTGCAGCATTTCATTAGACTTTAAAAAAAAAAAAAAAAAAGCTTTTAGCAAACTAGATCAAAAGCAGATACAATTTATTTCTGGTCTCAAAGCAACAAGGGTCTGTAGAGACAGGATTTGGTAATATTCTATATCAGAGGTCTGCAAATTTCCTGAAGCCTCATGTTGCATTTGGGGCTGTGAGTGTTGTAAATGTTTGGTGACCCCTAATCAAGACCAACTTAAACTTGTGCTCACCAAGTTTAAGTAAATCGAGTCAGTAGTGTTAGTCCTGTAGCAGGATTGTGCTTCTCCCTTGTGTCAATGCTCAATGACTTGCCTTCCTACACATTTGACAGTTGTTTAGGCATTTCCATCCATCCATCCATTTTCTTACACCCTTATCCCATTGGGATCGGGAGGGGTGCTGGTGCCTATCCAGCTGTCAACAGGCGAGAGGTGGGGTACACCCTGGACAGGTCACCAGTCCATCGCAGAGACGGACAGGACAAACAACCATGCACGCACACACTCGTATCTAAGAATAATTTACACAGAACAATTAACCTGATAGGTTAATTATGGGATTATGGGAGGAAGCCGGATTACCTGTAGACAACCCGAGCATTCACAGGGAGAACAACTATGCAACTATACCACACATTCGGCACCACTGCAATAAAATTGGCTGAAACATTATTTAAATGGTACAGCAACGACCTAATCATGATACACTTTGCAGACTCTCTGTCTGTGCTGAAGAAGATTTGCTCATCTTAGTATGCTAAATGTTTAAACTATGTATAGGGAATTCAAATCTAAATTTGACAACGAAATTGACTGTTGTCACGGCCAATATGATCGAATTCATTCAAACTTGTAAAAACATAAAAAATATTTAATAGAGGAACTGATGGTCCACAAAACGCGATTCATTTCTTCACATGTAGACCCACAAAAGAGTCTCTCTCTCTCTCTCCTGCTCCATTCACAAACAAAATCCATTTGGGGGAAACCTTCTCCAGGTCCACAAGACATTTATTAATTTGCTTTGTGTGACTTCCGCATGACACACTCTGCTTCTTCTCAATTTAACATTGAAGCAAAGGAACAAACAAACCTCACTTCTGACCGTGTACATGACTGAGCAAGAAGAAAAAAAATGAGTGGATGGCAAGACGGATGGAAGGATTCAATAGTTTGAAAAAGCAGCTCTGAATAGTTAGTGTGCTTTTGCCTGCAGTTAATTTCAAACATGATTTAAGTAAATGCAATCAAACAAAATAGAAAGAAGCCTATAATCCGTTATGCAGGACCGCTATACAAATGTTTTACACATTTTGATTTTTTTCAGACCTCCGAGGAGGCAGCAACCAACTGTTTGGTTTTGAGGCAAGATCAAACAGTTTGAGAGTCAGGGTGTGAGCCGATAAATAATGAGAAAACCTGACTTTGCATTCCAATATTTTATGCTGCAATGCAGATGACCCGGAAAGCTTAAAACATATTTTGCACAAATGACTGGAGAAACAACGACAACTTTGGAAAGTTTGCAACCAGCAGTAAAGAGCAGTGGAATTTATGTGCCATTATACACACTTACTAGAAAAGTCTTCATAGATACTCCCATATTGTGTCACACTACACCTACATGTCAATATATCTCATTGGAATGTGCACATGGAACAGACCAACACAAAATGGTAATTGTGAAACTCATGTAAAATCATCTTTAATTATTGCAGTTATAAATTTGTAGTGCTGTGTCTTGGTATTTCTAGTTGAATTTTCTTTCAAATATTGTTAGAAATGCTTTATGAGAAAATTAGTGAGTAGGGTGGGTTTTCCGCAAGGATGTATAGAAGACAAAGGGACTCAGTGCTTTGCTACTAGTAGTCAACACTATGATAGCTACAAAAAGTCAGGAAAGAGTTTTAATTTAAAACAATGGTGAGGGAGAGGAAAGTAGGTCACTTATGCTAGCTTGACTTTGACAATCTTAACATGTAGATGTGCTGCAGAATTCTGTAAACAGGTCAAATAAATGTAACAAAACAAACGGGAATGAATGCATTTGCAAAATACTTTATGTAAAACCTTTGCCATTCTGAAGTCTTTAAAACAGGCTAAAGCCTGATTTTAATATAGCTTCATATATCCTCTATAGATGGTGCTGTACAACCCATCTGGCATTAAAACAGTATTGGTTCAACAAAGAACTGGAGTTCTGACGGAGCACTTTCAGGGATGCATTAGTGAGGGAAAATGGTAAAAAAAAAAAAATAAAAGATAAAAATGAATACAGATGAGCAACCAAATGTGATGCGGAGTAGAGAACAGATCAAACAGCCCCAGCAGTCTCTGGAAGCCACATTATACTCCTCTTCACAGCCACGGCTCTTGGTTGAAAATAAAATTGAAGCAGAGCATGGAGTTCCTATCTGTGAATACTAAGCTGATGTGTAACATCCAAACACTCCAGTTGCAATGGGGCGACACATCTACCATGGGTGCGTCCTTAAGAATAGAATCTTGCCGTTTCAATACAAAAGCAAGTCCAGATTATATTTCAGCGAGACACTGGCGTGCAGTTCTTTGTATTTAATAAGATGGAACTTTTTCTTTTCCTTTCTTTTTTTCTTCCTCTGGCGACTGAAAACTAAAAATTTAACTTGGTTATGCAGCATCAATTGTTTTTCAAACTAACTGTCACTTCTTCAAGTACTTGAAGTTCGAATGTTGAAATTCTTCTGTGCCTGAATACCGGGCTGACTTCCATACATAAATACTTTGACACAGTTTCTTTAAAAAACTCCACAGTCTAGATCAGTTTCTTATTTTCTTTTATACCGGCTAACATTTTATATCATAACTTGCATCTTTTTAGTAGAGCAGAGCCTGCTTAAAATGGTGCCAGAGGATGTTGCCTTCAAAATAATTGTGGCTTTTCTTTTTTACTGAACCAAGTGGCATACTTTATTTGCTGGAGAGACATTTGTAAAAACATAAACTTGGTTTTTGGAATTACATTATCATTGAACTTTCTTTTTTTGACAGATAATTTAGATAACTACTGAAGGCCCTTTCAGTGGGGAGAAAGAAAAATAATAGAAAATGGCTCAACACAATCCCTTTTACAGTGGATTGTTGGTTGGATACTTAGAAATATTCAACATGGAAAAGTTAACCTTCACACTCAATATCCAAAAAAACCATCCCCAGAGATACATTTGGTCAAATTTGGAACAAATGGATAGAGACAAATTTCGCTAGTCAATAAATTGTCAGAGAAATCACTGCGATAAATGATAATATTGTCATTTTAATTCCCTTTTCAACTAATACGATGATTATGGCATAATGAGAGTTTGACTTCTCAAAGACCAATAAACTTTAATTTTGTACAACACATCACACTGGAACTGGAAGACATCTGAAATATCTAAACTAAAAATAACAATCAGAAAGTATTAAAATTAAAACCACAAAACAACTAAAACCATAAATAAAAATGGAAAAAAATGTAAATAAATAAAATTTCCCTCCAAAAATATCATCAGAATGAACATGGGTCATAAATTTCCCCAGTATTGGTTAGCATGATTTCTGTTGTTCGTTGGTCGTCAAGCCAGGTTCGCTCAAAGAAATGTTGGGTATGTGGAACCTGTTTTGTATAGGACACTTCAGATATTTTATCCCATTTTCTTGATGTAGTGTGTCGCTTATGACACACTACATCAATTGACCCAAAATTAGGTGAAAGCAACAAATTTGCTTCCAGTGACCTTATTTGCAGGACCTGACATGATCTTTGCATCGATAGGCTTCAAAGTTCAAGTCTTTGGCCTTTGTTGGTTCTCGTTTGAAGCACAGCTCCAACTTCCTTATGTATTTATTTGCAAGCAGGTTAAGTATTGTTGATATCATCTGAAGCACAGTTAAATGTTGAATAGTAGACAGCACAACATTGTTGCCAAATTTGTTCCGTTTACAAGCCAGAAAGTTATTTTTTATCCAAACGCTACATCCATCAGGCTCTTAAAAGGCAATAGAACTTTCATTAAAATTTCTCTCAACTGTCAACTTTTCTGCACAGTTTCCATTAAACAACACGTTTTTTTCAAAGTGTCAGAGAGTTATTTAAAAATAACAAGAAAATCAGGGATGGACAGGCATAAAACACTATTTACAAGCTCAAAAACCCTTTCAAAGTGTTTCAGCGGATGAAATGCAGCTAGCAGAATGTGAACGTCACCTATATGGGAGGGCATTCAACCACACGGGGCCAGAAAATAACATACATTATAAGCCCTCATAGAGTGCCATGTTCACCTTTCCTTCTTCCCACTGCTTCTGCTATGGCTTAATTTATTGTATTTTTACTGGCAGCTTTGGTTGGCAGAGCAGAACTGTGAAAGGAATTGCTTTGCTACAAGCCGAGGAAACACTTTCTCACTTGCTGCTTTAATTTTAGGTTATTCTTGGCAGCTACTGGCAGCCCAACTTCAAAATTAACAGAGTTGATTGAAAACTTTATAGTTTTGTGTTGAATCAAGTAACATCATCATTGAGGGGCTCGGAAAAGTATTCAGAGAGCTAGAACTTTTTACAGCTAACCGCACAACAGCCAAAATCGTTTCAAGTATGGCTCGTGGGCTTTCACCAAAGTCAAAAGAGAAAACCTACAACTGCTAAAATCCGATGATACTCCTTTTTTTTTTTTTTTTTTTTTAAATAGAAGTTGCGTTTCTTTTTGTGTCGTTTCTTCACTGACATTTGGTGTAGTGCCCCCAGAGGCGAGGAGGTAAAAAGGTTTTTCGAAGAGTTTGGTTTGTTTGACACAGTAAAATGTGAAAGGGAATGGCACCAGCTGAAAATGTAGCAAATATTGCAATCGGTATGCACCAATCCACTTTACTCCGATACAGATGTCTGAGGTATAGCATTGGCTGATACCGATCTGATAAAGAAAAACAGCGCTGACCTGACTTAAAAAAAAAAAAAAAAACATTTTTCAAAGCAGACAAAGATGTACTGAATTACAAATTTATTCAATAACTCTGCACCAGTACAGCACGCTTAAATACACCAGTAGCTTGGTCAAACATGTGAAAACCACAGAAGTTTAATTAGTTCAGTCAGTGTAATTAGGAGTATGATAGCCAATGTAAAGTAAATAAAGAAACTGACAAAAACAACAGGTTGACTACCTGGGCCAAACATGTAAAAAAAAAATTAAGCTGCAACAAACCTTTCAGAAAGCAGGTTTGTTCAGAAACAAACTTTGCACTGGTTCAGATTAGGAATACTAAAAATAATGTAAAATATATAGTTAAAGCATGATGTTGCTCAGAGCAGAAGACAGAATTGGACTAAATAATTCTGTCCTTATGAATGGGTACATTGTCACCACAAGCAATCTGGATTTTTTTTTTCTTTTTTTTACACAATATTGAGACCGAATCAGATATTAATATTGGTTTGGTGCAACTGAACCGAGACAGCTTTATTAGCTTTAAAGAAAACTCCATAGAAACAGCTTCCAACATTATCTCCATATTATATTCTTTACACTGGCTTCCTGTGCGTTTTTATATCTCTTAATGGCTTTGCTTTTTATTCATCTGAACTTTGTGTGCTTAGCAGGTCCTTAAAGTCGTCCAGCCAGCTTTTATTTGATGTCCCAAAGACTAAATGCTTCGGGTGAACGGGTCTTTTTGGTGGTGGCTTTCACACTCTTTAAGAGCACACTGAAGATGGAAAAAGTTCAGAAAAGCTTTAATGTTTTTTAGCACATACCAATTAGACTACAGTCGCAGTGTTTAAGTAGTTTAAGTATCTGGCTATGTTTTTTTTTGTGGTTGTTGTTGTTTGCCCGGTAGTGGTTCTTCTTGGTAGTGGGCCTTGCAGGGGTCAACAGCTGCAGGGGAAACCACCATGTTTCTTACTAGCGTTGTAAGAGACCATCTGCTGCAAATTTAAAAGGTTTATAAATGAAATATTCCAACAGCCCAGCAGCTACGTGGGCCGCAAAGCCAACAAGCACCCCGATGACTGAAATAATTCCCAGAAAGACGGCGAGTAGAAAAAGCAAGCAGCCAAAGTGCTGTCTGTTTGCAATGAAACAGAAAATGATGCAAGCAGGAAAGATGGAGGTCAAATCGTAGCGTAAACAGCGCGAATGCGTTGAAAAAGAGAGATGTACTTGCGGGATTACGTGATTGGCAAATCAAACCTCCAAAAAACAAAAACAACACCTTGAGGAAGGATTTGTGTATCAGGGTCTGGAGTGGCGCTGCAAGTGCTCAGGTTTGCTCTGAGAGCTCAATCTCACATTCAGCACTTCCACACTCTTCTCTGTGATCAAACACTTGGTGTTAAGTTGAAAAACTTCTTTCTGACGCACGATGCGTTTTGAGCAAAGACATCTTTCCATAACCTTAAACTAGAAGACAAAAAGACATTAATGGTATGATTTTTTTTTTTTTTTTTTATTTAGCATTAAAATACATCGTAATAAACTCTTTACAGGATAACAAAGTCCTTATGTAGCATTGCTGAAATAAAACTTTATTCAACTGAAATATTAAACGGATAGGAAAACCAGCTTACACTGTAGATGCATCAATTAGAGATCTGTGTTATAAACCTTTGACTTTAGTATATACAGTTTTTTCCAATAACTTTCTATATTAGATCAAACAAAAACCAAACAAGTTCATTTTTAAACAATTGTTAGAATGTCATACTTCCCGGAAAATATTTCTAAAAGGCTCTCAACAGTTTAAGTTTTTTTAGACAAAAGGCAGACTCGAAGGAAAAATAAATAAATAGATGAACTTGGCAGTAATATTCAATCTTCCTGTTATGAAGCATAGACACTTCTGGATATGTCATAGAAAATACAGCTTCCTTTCCTTTTCATTTTCACACAGGAGATGGTCATTGTTACCAGGACAAATTAGACTTTTATAGTGTTTAAGTATAGTGAATCGAGGGACTAGGAAAAGATCCGTCTTATGAGTTTCTGAGCCAATCATGCCAATTACTAATAACTACAACATATCAAGGGCACTCAACGTTTTACAGCCCAGCTGTTTGAGTATAGTTATGGACTCTCAAAATATATGATGGTCTTTTAGTATCCCCAAAGTCATCCTCCAAATTCAGTAACCCAGCTATAACATACCACACTACTAGAGTTATGATACAAAATAATTTAAGACAGCATTCAATCGTCTAAAAGGTGATCATCCCAACTAATTCACCCAAGGTAAGGCACGGCAACACTGAGACATTGCAGGTTTATTAGCATATTCAATTTTAATGTTCATTGCTGAACATCTACAAACTGTTTAGAAAAAAAAAAAAAAAGATGGCAGGCCATTGATGATTTGGAATTGTTTAGCAGCTGCTGGACGAGGCCTTGCATTCATCAAGTCAAACGTGAACGCCTCTATATACCAAAGTATTCTAGAGTAAACGCGAGGCCATTTGTTCAATAGCCATAGTTCTTACGAAACCGGGTCATCAGCAAAACATTGATCCCAAGATCAACAGAAATGCTACAACAAAACAGAAACTAACTAAACCTCTAAGAACTAAAGAACTTTCTGCAGTAATTCCCCAAAATACAGGAGAGGTAGACAAAGTCATTCAATAAAGGGAAACTTTAAATGACTGCCACTACAGATCCATCAACATAGTATTAAACATCACAGAGGGTGAACTTTCTATTCACCCTGAATCACCCACAGAAAAGCCTAAAAAGAATTTGTTCCATCAACTCCTTCAAAAGCTATTTGCAATCAGAGTTTTCTTTATCCAACATCAGATTGAAAGAACAGGTTTTACGGATGTAATTTCCTCTAAATGAAGGCACAAAACTACTGGTTGTTGGCCAAGTTCTTCAGACAGATTGATAGATGTGCCTCAAATGCAATTCTTCAAGGAAAATTACCTATTTGGCTGGACAACAGCACTTAGACTTCTTCAGTTCTTTTACAACTAACACTTTTTAATGCTTTGGATAATAGCATTTTGGATGCCTGATAGGTAAAAATGGCTGAAACAGTACAGCTGGTTTGTAAGTAAGAAATAATATTAATAATTATTTATTGCTGTGGTGAAAAAAAATTCTATGAATATTGATTTATCATAAAGAGAAATTCAATCATTTTAAAAGGCCTTCGAAACTGTATTCTCCATTTACTACAGTCCTGTGGGAGTATAAGTAAATATCAGCACATTCGAAAATATAATTCAAGTGCAATTTAGTGCAGTTTTAGAGATTTGAATGTTATTTGTGTTCTGAAGAAGCCTCTCATAATGATTATGTCTTAAGAGCAGAATTCATGATTTATGACCAAGCGATAAACTCTTCGAGATGGAAACCATGATGCACCAACTTTCTCCTATGGATCATTTGTACGTTTTTCCCCTTATTCAGTGTCTCCGAAAAATAAATACAGAACTGGCTGCTGCAAATTTGCAACGCCGCCTCTTGGTGGTCTCTTCTTGTAATCCATAGATTTTATAATATCACGGTACTTGACATGTGCGGATACGTTTAACGCCACTGTTTTGTCAGATTGGTGTCAGTGTTTGAACTACACCATGTTCACTGCTATTTGACATGCAGCAACACAGCAGGGGTCCGTTCAAATAAAACACACGGCAGATTTCACTGTCACTTCCAGTCACGGCCAGCTGCCTACGGCTTCAGCTATTGTGGTTCTGATGTGGCGCGTATGCATGGAATAAATATATCTGGAGTTAGTCTTCAAATGTAATAGACTGTAGATTCCAAAATTAAGGAAGACTTCTACCTCCACTCTCTAATAAACCGTTTTTAAAACTACTAAATCAAGGATTCTTCCATATTTTCAAGTGTTTCTCATAATGTTCTGTAAATCAGAGAGTACAGACCAGGTTCTGTCATTTAAACTGAAATGAGTTTAATTAGTATGGATATATATTATGCAATAAATTATGAAAAAAAAAAACAATACTGAATTTACCTTCTGATTAGGCAAGTCATAAATGGCTATTTAATGCATGACTATTGCCCTGTCTTTTTATTCCACATGCATTTCTCATAGTGTTTGATGTGCTTTGGGTTCTGTTTGAAATTTTACTTGATTTCTGCAAAGTGTCTGGGTGTTTAGAAAAGTGCTGTCCAGATAAAAATCATCATTTCAGTACAGATCGTTTCCGTTTTTACTTTTAGACTTCTCAAATCAGAACTAGTTTGCTGTACACAAATACAGGTTTTCAAATAAAAAATTTAAAACTATTTTTAATCATTTGGGAGTGGAGGGGAATCAATAAAGACAAGTTTTAATGTTTTAGAAAAATAATAAATAAATAAAACTGCAACCGTAAGATAGAGTTGCAGTCTTGCTGCTAGAAAGTGCAGTTTGATTACATAGCAGTTCAGCTGAACGGTGTCCTTCACCGTCTCCTGCCTGTCTGGGTGTCTCACATCTCCAGCATGAGAGACGCAAGGAGAAAGTCAGATCTAAAAAGTTGCCTATGATTGCGGAAAAAGACGAAACCATCAATAAAACGCAAATTTAGAGAATGGTATGCAGCAGAAAGCCATTCATTTAGAGCCATCTATCTGCCAAAACTCGTAACTCCCATTTTGGAGTGGTAGTGATGGGCCACTCTCAAAAGCTTGACTCCCCAGAGAGAAAGCTGTGGTGAGTGGATCCAAGCTTCAGGCTCTCAGATTGCAGCTTCTCATCATTTGCCAGCATGCCAAACAATATTATGGCAGCACTCTGTGTTCTTGGCATGAAAAAAAAAATAAAATAAAATAAAAACTGCGATTAACATCACTTGGAGATGCTGGATTCATCACCTCTGTCTAACAATGGACGTCGTCAGGAGCTTAACGTCCATATAAAGGAGGTAGAAGAAAAGCTGGAGAGTCGAGTAAAGAAGGAGAGGAAATTATGCATGCACACATTAACGATAGATCATTAGGCTTCGTCCTCACCAATCACAGCTGAGGGACGCTGCGCACTGACACTGCAAGACACCATATTGTGTAGTGACAAAGGCTGTTTTTTTTTCCTTAGTGCAGTGAGCATGAGTGTCCATCTGTATCCAAATCCGTTTGTGACTCTGTGTGCACGCATGTCATAGATTCAGGGAATGCAAGTTGGAGGAGGAGCTGAATCATGCAGATAATACTTGCAGATCACCACACTGACATGAGCCACACAGAGGACCCCTGATATTCACGTGGGTTAGGGGCCACAACTGCCAGGAAATATGTGAGACTCCCTCCAAAAACATTTAAAACTGCCTGTTTTAATTGTTCAAACACCAAATATAGCTCAAAACGTATCAATATGCACTACGTATAGATACATATTGCTGAGACTACCACTACTGCAGTAGTCTTAGTACTACCGCAGTAGCTAATATCCATAGTGTTCCTCATCTCTGCTCTAGGACTCGGAATGATTAATCAATTAATCAAATAATTGTCAACTAATTTAGTAATCAATCAACACTTAACTGACATCTAGGAGACTCAAAAGAGCAATTTCTTAAAAGAACCTAACACCCAGAGCAGTAACATTTTTTGTGCAAAAAGCACAAAAAATGTTTTATTTTAAAAAGAAATTGAATTATTTCTTTTAATGTATTTTATTTCTTTATTTTAATGTATTTTTATTATTGAATAAAATGATTCAAGTGGTTAAATAAAAAAAAAAAAACGCAAAATGAGCCAATATTTTAACCCAATTAATCACTTAAAATACAGTTTCTTGATGTGCAATGCTGACACAGACATTCAAAAAGACTTTCATGTCAAACTGCAGAGAAAAATAACTCAACAAAGCATTGAATCAGTGAGGCTGGTTGCTAATGCACGCCACACTTTTCAGATTTTCATTTCTAAAGCTTTGTTGTAAACCATGCATTAATTTTCTCCTGCTCAATAGTCATGCACTATTCTGTATTTTTCTAACTTATAACACCTGAAAAAAATTTGTGGATGTCATGTGATAGAATGTGAAAATAATCTGGGGTATGAGTAAGGCAATGCAAGTATGGCAGCGTGAACATGGACATTTACATGTGGTAGGAGATTTCAGAATTGAGCACTGAGTTTATGTTTTATGCAAATCTTTCACTCTTCACCAAGACGTTTTCATTCGTAAACACATTCCTGATCTCCTGAGTGTTTGTCCCCTTTCCTGTTTTATTACTTTGCCTTGTCCATTTGCTTTAGGCTAGACGTGTTCATAATAATTACTAACTGAACGTAAAAACATTTGCTATGACAAACGGATAAAAAAAATAATAAAAAAAACTCAACTTTTGTTTTGGTACAAAGTCAAATGAGGGGATGCAGTGACCTAAGAATGTGACCTATAGTGGAGTAAAACTTTAAATGAATTTATGAATCATTTTGTTGTGTGTTTAGAGCTAAGGCCAGACACTCTAGTTCACCGTCTACCACCCGATGAATGAAGCTGTTGCAGAATTAGAGAGAGCTCTTTCAGTAACAAATATTTTAGGTGCACAAAGGAGCGTTAGCATAAAATTCTTCCCACATGTGCTACCACTATTAATTATCCCATGTTAAAAACATAATTTGTGTTTGCGGCACAACATGGTTATGGAATGAAATATCAGACTTTTATTGCACTTTTCAGGACACTTAAGGACTATTTACATAAAATCATCAGGCACACTTTCAAACGATGATGATGGCAAGCCACTGGATTGTATATTGCGCCATCGGCCGTTCTGACAATCACCAGTAGGCAAGTTGGGTGAAATGTCTTCCTCAAGGATACAACGACAGACACGGATGAACCAAACCTGTGACCCATCGATTGCAGGACAATCTACAATGCCAACATCGCATATAAGGGCAAAATATTCCCGAGGTTATAAGGGTTTTCCACTTGGAGTGGTTAAGTGGGACCAGCTCCTTCTTCAGAACCTACTTCTGTGGAGTTCCAAGTGCACAGAATGGGGCTGAAAATACAGTGTCAGAAGACTGTCGGTCACCAATTGGCTAGGAGGTGTAGTCACTGGTTGCGTCACAAGACTCCCTTACAATAACCCAACTCGTTGTTTGTAAAAAATCTCTACGGGGAGTGGATTTGGAGAACAAAGCACACAATGTTATGTTTGTGTACCGAACAGATTATATTGACGACAACCTCACCCAGTAGAGCTGTTAATCAACTGTCATGGAAGACCATCCAAATTATGCAGAGTCAAGTTGTGGTTCACTGCTAGGTGCTAGTACAACAGGGCAATTAGGAGCTCAGACTTTTGTAATCATACTGGCAGAACACACCAAGAATAACAATATCACATGCAGTCAAATGGTGGTGCCAAGCATCAGCCACATGAACTAAAGTACCAGTGAGACCATAAGAGGGTAGGAAATAATGTCTTTGATGAAATACCTCAGACAATGAAAACATGACTCCGCTTTAGCTTCTAGGAGGAAAATTGGTAAACTCTCTTTATTTAGGTCTTCTCTTCCTCCTATGTGTTTTGAGTGGATGGCCAGTGAATTTTTCCCACGGTTGAGGAAGTAGTGAAAATTGCACCTTGGAGTATGAGCACCTTCCTATTGGCAGTTCAAACAGCACAATTACAGGATCAGAGAGGCATGTTGATTACTCAAGAAGCAACTGCAAACCTACTGAGGCAAACTTTGCCCTTAAACTGACAAGCCCATTAAGGGGAACATCCATCTAATAAGTGCAGCATATAAACAAGGTTTCATCAAATCAAATTTCAGACTTTTTAAGACCTGTTCAAGAACACTACGAATGAAACTTAAGACTTATATCTCCAAAGAAATGTATGAACTTACCCATGAAAAAAAAAAGCTGTCTAGCTAGCAAGGGTGTTGGCAGTGAATCACAGACAACGAAGACGTCGACATGAGTCTCAAAATTTTACCTGACAGAATAAGTGCAACAAGATTCCATAAAGGGCCAATAAGCAGCTGTTGTTTTCAAAATATCACCCCAAATATGAAGGAAAAATCAGCACCTGGTAGAACAAGGATTTAAATGTTCATCGGGCACCTTACCAAGTACTAAGTCACGAGTGAAGTGGTCAGGGTTGTTCAGCTCTGCAGGTGAAGCCTTAAAAAAAAATCTGAGTGCACATGATTAAATGATGAGTCAGATAATAGAGTGTAATTGATTAAGAGCACCTGGCTGATGCTTGTGCTTTTCATTTAAGAACAAACCCCAAGCTGCACAAACATGAGGGTTAATGGGAACATTAGACCTGATACATTCTCAGTCCCAAAGCTGCTCATTAAGGTTCTGGAAACACCCCAAGCAAAACACATACCACCAGAAAAGACTTGAACAATGTCAATTGAAAAAAAAAAAAAAAAAATGGTATTGGTCAGAATCAGAGATCTTTTTAAAGATCGCCAAATGGGCAGAAGAACTGCAGTGTACCTGTAGTTAAAACAGGTTGACCCAATTCCACGATTTAAACTCAGCAAACAAGAAAACTCGTTGACCCAATTCCACGATTTAAACTCAGCAAACAAGAAAACTCGAAAAAGGCTTATAATTGTTCCATATTTGTACGTCTGCTGTCCATTATGCAGGTCTGTAAAGCCAACCACTTAACATTCCCTAGTACTGTATCTTTAAAGACATTTCGATCTGTTTGACCTCCATTCACTCCCCCTCTGTAATCAAAAAGCAATCTCCAGTTTGCAAAGAATGTTCTTAGAGAAATAAAGGGCAAACTGGTCTTGTCCCATCCTCTTTCCATCTGCCCATCTGAGTGACAGAGCTGATTGACTGGATTTGTTCACTAAAAACAAGCCAAATGCAGCAGTCAGCCCGCTTCTTTGTGTGGTAAGTAGAACAGAACTGATAGGTGACCACTTTTAGTAGTCACCTAGTAAATCTCTTCTCCACTGTACTTTACTTGCCAATATGCTGCAGAAGTGCATGCTTCTATTTCCATGTTCTATGCACATTTGTAAACTTCCACCTTGTGAAGAATCCAAGTCGTTTCAACCAAAGAGAAAGAATACCAGCAAAGATGTTTGAATATTCAACAGAATGTATTATTCACTTCTAAACTATCCTTCAACTAGAAAGTGGCGCAGCATTGCAGCACATGTCCAAGACCATTTACAAACTAAAAAACGGTGAAAAAGAAAATCTTCAAATGAATAAAAGATGCATAAAAAAAATACATTTTAGAATGGCGAGTAGCTCATCAAGTTTGAAAGAAGAGCTCAATGTTTGGTTGACATTTCTCTGTGCTTATCATTTATTTAGAATATAAAGGAATATTAAACAATTTACTGTAGACTTACAATAAATCTGTAGTGTAGATTTACATTGAATTGTAAAGATCAAAACAGAAGTAAAACCTGAGATGAAATCCTTCCCTGGCAGCATCAACCTAAAGAAAAGGTGCTCTCCAATAATGTAGTTTTTGTCTCATCTCATCACCTATCATAGCCTTTAATTACAACTTGACTTATTATTTTACAGAGGAAGAGACTTTCAGTTTAACTAGAAGAAAAAATAAGTGTCATCAATCAAATCTGTCTGTTAAAAGGTTTATTACGCTGACATTTACTTTGAGGGGTTGTTAAACTTGAGGCAAGCACACAGGTTCTCGAGGATAAATCAACAAACTACCTTTTGATAATGATCAAATTGTGCTAGGATGCATTTTTGCCTGTTAAGAATTCACCACACACAGACATTTTGGGGAATGGGTGGAAAAAAGGGCACCTTGTGTGGCACATGTAACCATCGGCTACCAGTGTGAGAACCTTCCTTCTTCCCTCAGCACAAACAAGTGTCCTTCTGAAATCTTTTTTTAAAGAGGCACAGCTTGAACATTATGCATATGTGCCTTTTAGAAATCAATAGCTATATATTGTTGTTAAGATTTCAGAAGGGTACTTTTTTGTCCAAATGAAAAAGGGCAGGTGCTCTAGCACCTCCTGGTGTCTATCTAGGCACATTGCAGATCACAGAACATAAAAGACTGAAACCTAACAATGTTATGGAAATGTGTAAATTGTTGCCAACATGATTTATTGATGTTGCGAAAACAAGCTAATCAGCATACAGTGTCTAATGCTTTTCATTTGTCTGTTTCAACTAGCATTAATTGAATTTAAAAATGTTGATATATTGACTGGTTTATCATAGGTGGTAAAATCTCTAGCAAGTCTTTCATAGATTCATAGGCCTGAAATAAGGTTTCACATTAATTTTTTTGCGTATGACTTCAATGTGATTTTAGACTTCCGTGCATAACATCAGGATTCAGTGCCAGCTTAGCTTCCTAACCAGCAAGATAATTAAATTTGCCAATGAACCGTTCTTTTTCTGTGGTCTGCAATCGAAAAAATTGAATTGAAAGAAAAAGACTGATGGGGATTTGATGATCTTTTCCATTTGCAGCATAAAACCTTCCGTATGATAAGGCTAAGTCCCGCTTCGGGGGAATACTTACCTCACATTTAATGAAATTAGATGTGGCATCAGAATGTGTCAGAGTTTATATGAGGTCTTGGGGGAACTCGGCAAGCTGTGGTGAAACACACTAGGATCTGCAGTGTGTGTATGTGCCGGTGTGTGAACTGTAGAGTTCAGAGGACAATAAACTCACCCCGGCTGCAAAACCCAAACTTCCATCCAAGATCCGCTTCTGAACAGGACCGATAAGAAAAAGAGAATGATCTCAAGTCAGATAAATCGATATGTTAAAACCTTGACAACATAAAAGCAACCGTTCAGTTAACCTCTTAGTGGAGACAACCTGTCAAAAATTGCTTCGATGTCTACAGAGTCAAATGTTAGACTGTGAAAAGCAAAATCACTCGGTTAAGAGATGGATTTCTCATGTGATGTGGCAACAAGATGTCAACAAATCAAAAGAGAAGCTAGCGACAGTAGCTTAAAAAGTGTGTAATTTGAGATCCAAAGAGCCTAAAAGCAAAAAAATATTGACCAAGTATATACATGTCTTTTCCTTTCACAGGTAAAAGCAGGAACGAGTGAAGGTCATGGAGCTTTTCGAAGAATCGCTTTCCAGCCATTTGTTTTGGAAAATGGCTCCTTTTTCGAAGAGCTTCCAGACAATTCTGAACCCTCACTGAATTTAAAATGTCATTACATTTTTTTAAAAGTAGCATTTCAAGTTGTAGATGGATGTCTTTTGCACACAGCTTTGTTCAGGCTTGTTGAGTAGAAGAAAATACTTAAGGTTTGGGTTTATAACGTTATTAGAAAATAATCTTTTTTAGCATGTGTGTTAAGCAGCAGAGTGCAGGCTAGCTAACAGATTAACCATATAAAATTGGCACAAATTGGATTTAAAAAAATTTAAAATAAAACTGCAACCTTCAGGTGTGCAGGTATTCATTTACGTGGTTTAATCTCTTGACCATAATGGTATTGTTTCTTGCTTCTTTTTTTAAAATAATGCTTGAGAGCTGGTCTCTATTACCAGCCCTCTCCACTTCAAAACATATTTCAATTGAGAATTTAAAGATTGTTTTTTTTTGTTTGTTTGTTTTTTGTTTTGTTTTTTTCTTAACCTTTGATATTACTTTTGTTCAAAAACTACACACAAATATCTCAAATACATATTTTCATATAAGGGGCAGCAAAATTAGTTGGTAGTACTGTTGGCTTGCAGCAAGAAGTTCTTGGGGTCAAATCCTGGCTTGTGGTGTTTCTAAATTGAGTTTCCAAGTTTTAACCATCAATGCAATCATCAACACAGAGGCTTCAGATCATCTTAGATTGCACCAGAACAGCAAACAGCAAAGCAGCTTGCAAAACTGATCTGATGATCCGTTTTAAAATTATAAAATGTGTCAAATATCTTAACAGAAGGGAAGAATAATTAGCTTGAGTGCATGTGTATGCATAAGAAAGACGCATACTTCTACCCAATGTATCATCTTACTGTGCTTGGTAAATGAGCGCTCACACCGTCTGTTGTTTCAAGTGTTAGCTCATTTTTTCCCTAAATGACAGGATTCCTCAAACTGTTCCACAACAGATTATTTATCACTTAATTAAAGAAGACAGGAAACGAAACCAGCGGGTTATCTTAACTGAAAATATGGGACAGTTTTATAAGAGTTTCTAATTCATTTTACATAGCACAGACAGCGATATGGTAAGACTGTTGCTCTGTCAGTGGCTCGTTAGCTGTTAAAAACAAAATAAAAACACTAGATCTCCAACTAGAGGAAAACTTTAAAAAACATGGAAGAAAAAAAAAAACACGAGACACCAACCAGATGGAAAAAAAATTCCCTTGAGAGAGACTAATGGTAATGGCATTACCATGTCATGTAAAACCACAATTACCTCTTAAATTTTTTTGAAGTAGCTTAAACTCATTCACAGTGGATGTAGAGCATCTGTAAACATCAATGTTCAAGTCTTGCCAGAGATCGTCAGATTGGATTTAATTCTGGACTTTGAATAGGCCATTCTAACTTCTGAATATGCTCTGGGGGATATGAGTAAAAGGAGCCGAACATGTGGCTGTTACACTTATTTTTTGTGTTTCATGTCATCTTGCGTTTGATTATCACATAAAATCCCAATGAAATAAAAAAGTTCAAGGGATAATACTTTATATTATACTGTATATCCTTTTTTTTTCTTCCTGCACAACTGAGACATGCTTTGGTTATACACAAGTAATTTGAAGAATCAACAAGTGTTTCAAGTTTCACATGAAAAGCAAATTATTAACCGTTAAACTGGTGGCAGAAACGGTGAAAACAGGAAGGACCCTTGACTGATCAGATCAGAGGATTTAGATCGAAGACTTGCCGGGGCGCCTTTGATCACATTTTCATTGTCATGCGTTTGGATTTTACGCTTTCTAATCAAAAGACCCCTCCAAAAAAACCTGCTTTTGCTTTGTTATTGAGCTTGGAATGCACAGTGAAGTTATTAAAGCAATCTAATTTAGGAAAACTAAAAAGGAACAACAGCTGAAAGGGTAAGAAACTTCCATTTGGCTGTATGAATACATTTATATGTAAAGTTGGGCTGGAACATATAAGCCATGCAGATTCAGGAGAAAACTGTGAAGAATTGTTGAGGTCTCTGATCACATAGAAACCATTCAGCTATTATTGCGTAGCTGAGGTCTAACATGCTAATCGGGGAGCTTTGGAGCCGCTTGCTGGAGGATTTTGTGGGTAGGGAGTCAGGGATTGTATTTGCTTTGCATTCTTTCTTTACATTAAGCCATAAGCTAGCTTGTTCCAACTTTGCATATATGCATGACTAATATCCTAAACATTTTCAAACTATCAACTGAAAATAGACCGTGCAAAGCTGTCAGTGTGTACCTGTCGGCTGGAGAAGATGAAGACGAGGGCGGCTCCCGCGGCGGTCAGACCCCAGGTGAACAGAGTGCCCAGCAGGGCCTGGATCACAGGGCTGTAGCCTTCCAGCATGGTGCCACACCTGGCAAAGCAGGATGCAAAGTCAGTCTCTAAGCAAACCACCATTATTCTGTAGTCGCTTTAACAACTGAGAAGATTACAGTGCTGATAAGTGCTCCTCTAAGGCTACAAGACATACATTATCTTGCTAATGTACTGAAACCTTTGCCATTTTGTCATAATAAAGCTTCAGATGTCAAGGTATTTTATTGATCATTCAACACAAAGTGGTGCACAATTGTGGAAGGAAAATTATATGTGATGCTCAAAGTCCTTATGCATTTGTATACACCCAACCGAAAACTTTCTAGAACTTTTTTTTGCTACAGTCACAAGTGCAAGTCCTTATAAATTTACAGACTGGCATTTTTGTCTGTTGTTCTTTGAAAAACAACTCAACAGGGTGGTTGTTTAGTTTGATGGTAAAGCAGGTGCAACACATACAGAAGCTGTAGGATGGACCCCTGGTATTCGTAAGGGTTGGGGACCACCATTGTCTACGAAATGCTAACATCTACGAATACCTAAAAACACTTAGAACTGCCTACTTTAATTGTTCAAACACCAAATATGTCTTGATATCAATTGATATGTGCAGTGGAAACAGTCTTAGCACAACATCTACAGTCTTTCTAGTCTAGCCAATTAATGCCAGGGCAAATGAATAGCACACCCTGATTGGCTGTTTTGCAAATACCAGCCAGAAGCGTGTTAAGTAGTGCTGCATTGAGGCATCCCAGCTTCCCAAGCTGTTCTTTTTATTATTATTATCAGATATGATCTGCGAAAGAATCCACCAACAGGAAACAGATTTTCCAAAACGGCGCAAAAAAAAAAAAAAAAAATCTGTGAATATTGAACTGCGAATAGGCAAATGGTCGACTGCAGTGCTACTAATCAACAATGGCTTCTGGTTCCGCAAAATCAAAAATAGCTCAAGCAGAGATTAGTTATGTTCAAATCTGTGAACAGTGATACTTAAGTCTTACTGGATTTAGATTTGAACTTTGACTGGGCCATTCTAATAAATGAACATGCTTTAATCTAAATGATTCCAGTACAGATCTGTTTGAATGTTTAGAGTCATGGTAGGGCTTGAGGCCAGTAAGCTCAGGTTTGGTTTCATCTGTTCTGACCACATTCTTCCATACGTTTGCTGGGTCCACCGTAGAGGTGCAGAAACAAAACATAGTCCTGAGGATTCTCAGTCGTTTCAAAATGCTCAAAAATGCTTAATTCTTTTGTAAAATCTTATTTTGAATAATTTGTTGGGTTTTTTTTATTTAAGAAACAGCCATGCAGCTACCTAATACTGGAAATTTAAGTTACAGAATTTTATGCACAAAGACATTCTTGTTTAAATATAAACTGAAGGAATTTGATACAGTGTGGAACCATATCATTTTAAATAAACGTATTCGTTTACGTTGTCTCTTCCATAATTTCAATAAAACATCCAGACCATTTGAATAGAAAAATTGGTTTTTGAATCAAAAATTGTTCCTGAATCGTTAATTGTGACCCTAAAAAAATCAGATTCGAATCAAAATGCACTGAAAGAATCGCATCTCTAGTCGTGGTTCATGGCAAAAGGAGACTTCAAACAGAAAATTAGACTGACAACGCCAACATCAGCATGTGCGTCCTGAAACCATCCGCTTACTGATCCAGGAGTCGTCCTCCAAGACCGTTTCGCCAAATTAAGACGTAAACAAGCATGAAAATCCTGTTTGCCGTGGATTACAATATCCTGCCCTTCTTTATTTGCTTCTCTGTGACCACACCCACAGTAGACCGACTCCCGGCTTGGCAGAAATCCACCGACACGTCACATTGCAGGTCACATTGCCAAATCATTTGCATATATAAGGCAAATTCTGTCGTGACATTTCAGACCGTTTCATTCCATTATCTTAACAGGATACTTTTTATTTCTTTAGTTATTTTTAAATGTGGTTTTGCGGTGGTGGGTGATATCAACCAAGGAGTTAATTGGTGGGGGAGGAGGGAGATCCAGATTTTCCAAAAATTAAATCTTCATAAACAAAAAATGTGAATAATCTATAAAATCCGATGCATCATCCAGTCTTAACTGAATCAAATATGAAGAAAACATCCGCAGCAAAACACTTGCAGTTTGGTCAAGAAGTTCCGACTATTACATCGAAAACCTTTGAATAATTGTTGTCCCTATGTTGATTTTGGCATTTTTCTCAAAAATTCTGAAAATTAAAAAATGTTTAACAGACTGATGAAGCATCAATTAAGATTTCAAATGTCAATCTGCAGAAATCTAAATGCTTCATTCGGTTGATAAAGCTCATCCCACATTTAGTAATAATGAATATATTTATTTTTTTGTCATGATGCTATTAATCCCACTATGTTAAGATGATACAGTTGAAACCAAAAGTTTATATACACCAATTAAAAAGACAAACGTCTTTAATTTTCACTGAAGTTAAATCAGAGCAAAATTCTCATGTTTTAAGTCGGTTACAATTAACAAAATTATTTCTATTTGCTAAACATAATTTCCTCAGTATTTGGCAGCTTAGTTTAAACTGCATATATTTGAAATTTCCTTTGCATTTACTCATTAAATAATGGTAAGCAAGTCAGTTGATGCTAATATAATTCAATTTTTGTACTTGCAAACGTGTTTATATCAGACTTAAGGGTGTCCGAAATTAAAGGTACATTTCTTAGTTGTCGTTTTATTTTAACCACTAAATATGTAGAAGAATAAAAGTAAATTAAATCACCTTCAAATATCAGAAGCCACATTCTTTACTCCAGATTTTAACCCAACATACAATAAGAATATTTACCTTGCAGTAGCTGTAAACAGCTGTGTGTCGTTGCTAACATAATGAGGCTTCGGTTTAGTGGACTAAAGTGTAGTTGACAGCTGTCATTTTCAATTTAAAAGCTCAATGGCATTTTTATTCATTCATTGTCTAAAGGCGCTCTTAGGGCAGCTTTACTGTGGCGAAATAAATTCAACATACTCATTTAAAACACCTCAAGTTTGCCTTCGTGTGTTTCGAGTCCTAAGTGAGAACGTAGAGGCTACTGGCTTCTTTTTTATGACCAAGGCTGGATAAACGAGGAGCAACCGAACAACCTTACAATTCTTACTCTTGCAAGGCAGTAATGGCGGCATTTCGTACACAACCACTATTTTTAATAACAGGGAATAATGTATTTTAATTCGGCTGGGTTTATTTTCCGAAACTATTAACTTAATTGGAATTTTTACAGCAATAAAGTCGACTGTACTCACTTTCGACCTGTGGCTCTGTGGACTCCTCTGTATTTACTTCCTGTTTCCTAGAGCACGTGTTTATGACAGCCGACGCTCCGCCCCACTCGCAGCCGATTGGCCAGCTCTTTGACGGCGGGGGTTTTTACTCTTGATCGAAACTCCATGAATAAAACTGTACAAAAACATTTTTAATCTCATAAAGCGAATTTAGAATTATATTAATAATAAAATCTATTAAACGCTGATATAGTTAAGCGAAACTTAATAAATAAATGAATTTAAATAAACCATACTGTTCAATTTAAAAAATATACAGGGCAATTAAATTAAATTAAATTAAATCCGTTTTAACAGCTTTGGGGTCTATTTACATGTTACTTAAGCAATAAACACTGGAGAAGACACGCAATTAAAATAAACAAAAACATGGGAGCAATTACTGATAAAAAGAAAATACACACTTGCTGGCCACTACATTAGGTACACCTTAAAGGAAACAGATTTTTTTTCCATTTCAAAGGAACTTTAGCTCTTTGTGGCTTAGATTAAATAAGGTATCAGAAACATTTCTCAGACGTTTGGGTTGACATTAATGTAAAAGTATGCAGTTGTTGTAGAACAGTAACTCATTTTCATGTCAAAGAAACCATTTGCAGTAGTGTTTGCTGCCAGAACTGGTCCATCCTTTCATGCGTTTTGTCTGTAGTTGTTTTTTTGTTTTTTTCAAAACTTATTTATTTTATCCCTTGTTTTAAAAAAAAAAAGGTTTTTCTTGTTTCACCAACAGAGACAGAAAAATTGTGTACACGCATGGCACAAACATATTCAAAAATAAGTAGATTCAAGATAAATCCAATTTTGAACATCAGGCGAGTCAGCAAAGGTCATTAAAAGCGTTCAGCCTGCTTATACCAAATTGTCAGTCATACCGTCTGGATGCTGCTAATGAAATCGAGTCATTAGAAGTATTTACTACAGTATTTGTCTCTAACACCTCACATATTGTTGGTGGTGTAAGAAAACAGGACTATTGTAGATTAAATCAGTTTTTACAATATTAAATGTCACAGAGCATTAAATGATCTTCAGTGATCACTTATTTACATTTCTTGTTTCTCCTAAAGAATTTGATGACTTTAAAATATAAAAAGGACCTGAGATCTTTCCTTCTAGTTTGGGCATGTATGTTTATTTTTGGGAAATTTTGCACAGCAGTGATCCAAAACAGATCCCCCCCCCCCCTACAGCTGGAAGCTTTCTGAAATGCTTTTGCCATTTATCTCACATGGAAATCCGGGCTATCTTGAACTCTGACCTGCAGACCGATCCAACACATTTTGAACTTTTTTATGTTGTCATTCAGAATTTCCTGTTTCTGAAGCGTGGAATCTCCTCCAAGCGCTAAAGTTCAGATCTTATGCCACATCTTGTTTAAGTTACTTTTATGGCTGACTCATTGGTCTAGATGGTTTTTATGCAACATACCAGCCAATTAACAAGGACAGTCTCCAGAACAATTTGTTTTCTTTTTGATTAAAAGACACAATTACTTAAAAGGAGTTTAAACATTTCTGGGAAACGTTGTCACAGAAGAAAGATGTCTTACGCTTTTCTGGGAAAACATTGTTTTTTTTTGTTTTTTTACAAGCATTCCTAAAATGCTTCACAGTCCTCATTTCATAGTTACCGAAATTGCTGGGGGTTAAAGGGAAAACAAACTCCACAAGTCTGTGTGCATTCAGCCAAAGATGTTCAGCCTTTTAAAGGAGCATTTCTGCTCCAAGTGCATCTGATATATAATACAGTACGAGGATGTAGCCATCTGGTTTCCTCTTTCTTATACTTAACCACAGCTAAGGAGTACAGACTAACATTATTAGCTTCACTGATGGACTAAAAAGTCACGCAGCATGTTAAGCACTCAAAGATTCTGCAGTTCAATTGAGATGACGCTGCCCATTTTCCAGTTTGCTCTTCATAAATGTTAAAAGAAATACCTTAAGTAACTTGAAGATTTCAGTTGTTTATACAAATATTAGCATTTTGTCACTTCTGTTGTATTTCCGTCAGGTTTGCGTTAGGTGTTGGCATTTCAGCGAGTGGATCGTTTTGTGTTACACGAACAATGGATGTTTAAGATAGAGGGAAAGAAAAGATGCACCTGCAAAGGTTATTTCAGATTATTTTATTCATTGAAGTTCACAGCAACAGTCATCTGTGGTGTATGGCTTTTTGCATGTAAGAGCTTTGTACCGCCTTGCCAGACACATCATATCAGGGATGTGTGCAGACAGGAGAGGTGTTAGCTGCCCGGTGCAAGTCCTGCAGGCAGGAAGGAAGGGCCAGCGACACCGATCTTCTGTCCATATTGGATTGTTCGATGGCCCTCGGCCCCTGAGGCAGGTTGGACTTCTTATGTTGCCGTAGGAAATGCAACATAAGAAAGTGCCGTTCCATGTTGACTGCTTCTTCAACAAAGGGTTCAACCAGGGGCCTAGGATGTACTTCAGATAGGTCATTCAAAGTTATTTCCTGATCAGCGCAATGGGCCTGATGGCGGGTTTCTTGGGCATCAGGATGATTGGATCATTTGAAACAGGAAGAAGCCACACACACAGTTCGAGAGACTTGTCAAAGGTCTGAGTGATGACAGGAGCTAGCGGGAAGAGAGAATGGCCATCTGAAAGTGGTAAGGTAACTACTGACGACAAAAATAGTTTTTTTCCCCCAACGTTAGAGAGACATCCTCTCTTCCTTTTCTTATCAGGGGAGGCTTTGTCTGATTCTGAAGCCTCTTCATCGTCTATCCTCCTCTTCCTCAAATCGACATTCTACTGTAAAAGTTGAGGCAAAACAAGTTTTGCTCTCTTTGGTCACTGCTGTAAAGCACAGCCAAAACGTTTTCTATTAGCATATTAGCCATTAGCACAGTTAGCATCACTAACCGTAAACAATGGTTTGTACTAACAAACTCAAATCCATCATGTTCCATAACACACAGAGGCTGAAAGCTCAATATCAGAACAGCTGAGCCCTGCTGTAATTAATTTTATCTTCATATTTTTAAAGCAATGGTTTCCAAACTGTTGCCAGAGGGTCATTTGCAGATCACAGTGACTGTGTGGCTCCCGATCACATTTCACAAATGATGCAGATGGTCCCTTTTAAAAAAAAAAATGAGAATGGGATGTTTTTCTAACAAATTCATGTGTTCTTAAATGAAAAAAGGTCAGAGCAAAAAGTAATTTTCTATGATTAGTCATGTATTTGCTTCTATTTCAATGTCATACTAAGTAGGACCTAAGCATCCACCAACGATTTACTCAAAACAGACATTTATTTGACTTTGGTAACTACATCAAGGGTCTCCTTTCCTAAAAACAGACTAAAAACACTTTCTAGACCAACCACGTCACACACTCAATCCAAAATGCCAGGAAATGGCAAATATCTACAAGTCGTTTTCAGACCTATTATAATTATTTCTTACTTTGGTTCGTTAAACAAAAAAAACATTTTGTAAAAAGTGCACGCGAAGTCAGTGCGACCCGGCCGGACTGTGCACAGGGTAAAAAACTTGTGGGATCCAAAGGACCCCGTCTCTTAAGACCGCGGGAGGTTTAATAAACCACATGGATCGATAACGTTAAAAGTTTAACCATTTGTGTTACACTTGAAACTTACTGTTACGATTTATTCTCCTCTTCTTTGCTGAGGTTTGAGGTTTCATCCGATTATATCTATGTCACAACATCATCTCTGTCATTTCTGTGAAGGTGACACTGATGGGCTTGTCTGTGCACATGTCATCTCTACGTCTTCACACTCCTTTCTCCTTTTAGCTGGGATGGCATCTGGGCTTCTACGGCAAGTTAACCAAACGACCGTTCAGATCTTTTTAGTTCTACTACTTTCTCAATTCGAGAGTTTCTCCCAGTTTCTTTGTAACAAAAGAAATCAATCAACTGACCTGTTTCCAGATTCTGCGTTATCATTGTGGTCTATTTTTGTTTTACTTCCAGCACTGCTGGAGGACTTCTCACTGTAAACAGGCAAGGTTAGTCCTTATCTGTCCACTGCAGTATATTTTCCAAAAGGTCTCTAAAGACAGACACACTTACTGGATGCTATTGTCCGCCAGACGGCTCTTGGCGACAAACGGATGCAGAAGAATTTCGCTCGGTGAGATCCTTTTAGCTGAATCCACCTTCAGCATGTCTGCTACCAGCTCGACAAAACTATCTCGCTCGCTTTCATCTGCATTTTCATCTGGCACGTTTTCACGCAACTGATGTGGGATGAAACAGAAATTGTGAGGAAATGGTAGCATCATCAAATCAAGCTTGATTTCTTTAAATGTCCCACCATGTTGAGGAAATCCAGAGTCCTCTGTGGTACTAAGTTTACTTTTCCTACTTCAGTGTCTCTCTGTAAAATTAATGGTTTAGTGAGACATGTTTGAAATACGTGGCGTAATGGAGCAATGATAGTCAGGAACGGCCATCCAAAGATTACCCTCAGTGCCCACTGGCCACATGGTTCCTCTTCATCATTTTTGTTGAAGAATTGCATGGTATTCAGCCCTGAATTTAGGAGATATTCTGGTGGATTTCCAAAGGCGAGGACAATGTGTTTCATCTGAGGGTACAATACAGATTTGATTCACTCCAGATGAATCACAAGAGTAAAGTCAAACCTCTTTTTTTTTTTCAATCCGCAATTGGAAGTGGGGCTTTGAAATATAAGATTCGTTGCGTATTGGAGCCAAAACAATGAGTCTTTTTTGTGGATCCCCTTAGAATGTAATACCAACCATTTCGTTTTCATCCTCTCCAGGGAACAAAGCAAAACCGGTAAACATTTCCACAACAATGCAACCCAGAGACCAAACATCTATCGCTCCACTAAAGGCAGCTCCCAGCAGGACCTCTGGACATCTACAAAAAGATAAAATATAAAAATTCGGATGTAATGAATATTAAACACCTGGCTGTTTCCTTCTGAGGCTGATGGGAGAGATCTTACTGAATTTTTGAAGATAGGTTCTGCAAAAATGTAAAATAAAAAAACAACAATAAAAAAAACGACAGCTAACCGTAGAAATCCACATTAGTTTACTAGCTAACAGATGGGCTAAAATACAATTTTGAAACAAATCTGGTCTCAATAACATTTGTGGTTTATGCTAGTGCTAATTTATGCATTTTTAAATTCTCTTTACATTTAATTGGGCTTTCATTTGCAAAGACAGCAAAACAAAAACACAATTTTACAGCTGCCAGCACCATACAGTTTTGTGTCTTCAGTACATGTTCCACGCTTGAACACCACAAACAACAATCATTGGCTACTTTTAAAACTGATTTGGTCTTGGTTCCTGACGGACTATCCGTTAGCTTAGTTAGCATTAGCATTAGACTTAGCGTTAGCCTAAAAAGAAACCCACCTAATTTTGATTTGTATAAATATTCATTTATGCTACCCTTTAACAGAACTTCACTCAAGGTAATCTGTGATCACTAGCTGTTTTGATTTGTAGCAAGTCAGAGAAATCAATGTAAGCTAGCTAGTAAGTACGACTCCCCCTAGATTCCTCCTAATATTGTCAGCTGTCCGAAGTTACAGAGGAGTTAGAAGTTTGGTACCTGTACCAAAGGGTCTGAAGAACTGCTCCTCTGTGTTCCTCTGGATTTTTTAGGGCCAAACCAAAGTCAATGATTTTGACCGTCACAGGTTTTTGTTTTTCATCCACGATCATAATATTTTCTGGCTTGAGGTCTGCATGAACAATCCCCACACTTTGAAGAAAGTCCAGAGCTGTGGCCAGCTGCGAGCAAGTACAATTATGAATTAATTTGATTAATTTAGAAGAACTGAACTTCATTAATATGTTCATATACTAATGGATGTCACAAAAGGTAAAACAGTTGTGATACAGTGATTGTCCTTTCTAATAAAAGCCACAGTTTCCCTTTGAAAGAAAATTTGTATATATCTAACTTTTAAACAGTAGCAACATTATTTACTTGAAAATGGTGTAAAACGCTACCATTGGATATCTAAATTCTTTTTTCTTTTTTAGAAATTTTGTATAATTTTCCAAGGACTTTTTAATCACACAATTTCCATGTATTTTGGTTTGCATCAAACCAAAATAACCCTAAGTATTAGTCATTGTAGTCACAAAAACACATTTTCTTGCAGTCAGTCGTCTATGAGTCGAATATGAGCAATTACTTGAGAGCTGCAGGCTTCAAATTGGGTGTGAAACATCCTCTAGTTTCGAATTTAAAACGTAAACTGCACAAAATCTCCAGAAGCAGACGGCTGCCTTTCGTACCCAAAAGTGTTTCAGGTATTAACTACAAAATGATGAAGGCGTGAAATAACCAGTCTATTTTTACAAGGTCAACAACCTGATCAACAGTCACTAAAAGCTTGGAAAACAGAACAGGATTCCAAACTCTAACCTAAACTGGAATGATCTCAATAGGAAAAACAAATACTTTCATAGCAGAAAGAGGGCTACATGGTGTGCGGTGTAGTTTGTTGCACTGCTGCCTTGTAGAAAAAAGGTACCGGGCTCTATCTATGAATGTTTGGATTTTCTCCTCACACAGTCCAAAAACCTGACTGTTGGGTACATCAGTCTTTCTAATTTACTTTTGGTGAGAGTGTGTGCGTTTCTGTGTTGCCTTATTGTGGACAATCAACCTGTCCAGGGTGTGCCCTGCCTTTCACCCAATTACCGTGCAAATAGGCACCATATCCTCTCCCCTCTCCACCAACCAGTCCACAACCCTGCATAGACGACCAACCTGATGCACGATGGGACAAATGTCGCTTTGTTCCAGGGAGCGATGTGGCTTCTTCCGCAAGAAGTCCGTCAGATTTATATCCAGTTTCTCAAACTCCATATAGTAACATCCCACATGGGTGAAGGAGTCATTCAACATGACGATGTTGAACTTGTCTGAGCCAAGTTCCTTCAAGTACTGAAGTATCTCCACCTGATGAGTGAGTTTTATCAGGTTAAAATTCGGCAGAGTAAAAAATGTCGGTGTTCACTATTAACAAGTCAATTTGGTGGATAAAAAACAAAATTATCCAAATAAAATTATTCAAATGTTTATCATATTGATTTGTAAATGCAACGTCCAATAACTTCCAAACTAACAAAAATCTAATCTCACATTAGAATTTGACTAAACATGTTGGTTCAGTTCCATTCAGGTTTCTCGGTCGATGCGGTCTCTGCTGTTTGCAGCGTTTAAAACAGCAAAGACAGCAAGAACACCTTAAGCACATCATCGCAACAACCGTATTAGGACTGAGTAGTTCGTATGATAAGCTCAGCAGAAAGATTCTGTATCGAAGTTTGTAGCCAGCTTTAGCTAGCTTAGCAGCAGCGCTAACGCTACGGTCAAGCTGACTTGCAGACAGTCAATGTGTCCAAATTCAGGGGCTGGCGATGGCAGCTGGCTGTTAATGCAGCAATAGCCAGAGCAATACCACAGTTAGGTGATGTATTGATAAACTAGTCAGATATTTGAGATTTACACAGCTACATTCTCACCTAAAAATATTGTAAAAGCTCATGTTGTCACTTAAAGTCTAACATAGCAAAATAATTGGCCGCTCTTCACCCCCATTTGCCTGAACATCTGGTTTGGACCCGTAATGACTATCATGGGACAGCGTGGGCCATGAAGGATACACCTGACCCATCCTTCAAATCTGGTGAAAAGTAGGGCACATTTAGAGGATTGTTCGAATTCGGACAGGCCTCGTCGCGGCGCTATGATGTAACCGGCCCACAAATCGAGATTTCGAAGGACACAGCCCCTGAATTTGGACACGGCTTAAAGCTTCTTAACCAAGAGTGACTGTGAATGACATAACTATGGTTGTCAGGGATACGGAACGTTACGATCTTGTTGAGTTAATTTAAAAGAAAACATTAAGTTCAAGGTCAATTTGACCTGATCTAATTAGTTAATTAATTAATCACAAACCAATTATTTGCATACATTAGGAGACGAACCGGACAAACAAAATGATCCTATAACGAGATGGCCCTACTTTATACTGAAAGACCGCCACCGTACTCACAAAAAGTCATCTACGGTTAATTAAAATGTAACTAATTTAGAATGAATACATTGTAAATTTGATTAAAAATGTCCCTAATTACTAGCTCATAAATATAGATTAAAATCTAGCCAAGTAACCTAAATGCAAATTGCAAAACCAATTTTATTGCTCAAATTCAAAAAAGTTTGCTCAGTCTGAAGCGTTTTCTTTCACCTCTTTCTTTGCTATTTCCATGTATCTCTCGTTCTTGATGACTTTCAAAGCCACCGTCTCATTGGTGACCAGTTTCTTGCTCTGGACGACCGCTCCGTAGGCGCCACTGCCCAGGTAATGCTCCATCTCGTAGTCCGAGGTTGGAGATGAAATGCCAATCCCCATCTTCAAAGGCCTCAAAAGCTCACAGGCTTTAAAGGTGTCGGCTGAAATTGGAGGATTTGTGAGAAAAAAGCAGAACAGAAGGAATATGATGAGCAATAAATCCTGTTCATTAGATATAGGCTTACAGAGAAGTTCGTCAGTAAATACAGTAAATGTAAGCTGAACTTAAATAAAGCTAGCTATATATTTACAGATAGCTTTTAAATATAGTATGATTTAAATGAATATTTAATACGTTGAAATCAAGTACTCTTGGATAATAACATCCATTCATCCCATAAATTGATGTAATGTCAAAAAAAATGCGTCAAGAGAAACACAACAAACAAACCAGCAAATAAACTTTGATTTCTGATATCAACCTGAAGAAAGGGGAACTTACCGTACGGTTGTTATAGTTACATTGATAGACGTTTCAAGGGAAATGGCTTAAGGGAGGTATCTTGTTGAAGATGAGCTCATTTCTTCTCAAGTCAGTGCGTTCGCCAGCAAGGCTTGAATGGAAATGTTAGAAATGTCTCCTCCAAAAATCTGTTGAGTTCCTGTTCCGTCACAGTGACTCCTGACATCACAGTGCGATTCAATGGAAGCCTCAAATGGAGGGGAAGGGGAAAAAAACATTTCAGATAGTTAAAAATCAATTAATACCCCTGAAAGGAAAAACACAACAATGTTCACAGGCTCTTAGTAAATAATGAGAATATCTTCAGAGGTTCAATTCCAAAGATTTCCTCATTAGGCTCACTAATCCGAGAAACCTAGCCCGGGAAGGTTAAATTTCCAGAATAGTTACCATGGAGACAGGCCCAGCCAAATGTTAACTAGCTTCGTTATGTGAAAAATCCTGAACTAAAGCATGAAATTGTCACGACAGTACCAAATCAGTACCAAACTATGTGGCTAATATGTAAGTTTTTGCCAATAAGTATGGAAAGGCTGGACTACTGTGTGAAGAAGAGAACAGCACAAGCTCGAAAGCTAATTTCCCTAATTAGATGTAATTAGATGAATTTGCTAATTGCAATCAATGACTTTTCCTGGCAGTCTACTGTATTTTTTTAATTTTTTTAAAGCAGCTGTGTTACAGGCAGCGTTAGTAAAAAGCATGTGTGATATTTGTGTTCATTAAAAGTTAAACGGATCTATTTTTCAGTGGGTGTGTCTTATATTCAGAAATGCTCAATACTGTACTATCACTGGGTTTCTGTTACAAATGTGAGCATATTTTTGTCTATATTCTGCTAATTGTCAAAACGCAATTTTGCAAATGCAGCATTCCCACTAATGCCACATTTGCATTAAATAAAACTGAAATCACACGTGAATAAGTTTGTTCACACAATAAAGCATTAAAAATAATGGCCGCGACAGATGTCAACAGTTACATGAGATATAATTCAGCCATGGCACTAGCGCTCACCTATCAGCCAATCAGAGGAGACGTCGGCGTCTTGTTCTCGCTTTCACGCTTTATATCTGTCATTTATATTTTCTAGTGGCTACGTATGCTGCGATTTGGGGAAATTGTAGTCGGTGATTTCATTGAAGAACTATAGATTCATCACGTTCCAATGACACACAACTTTTTATGAACTTTGTGATGCTGTGAGAGCTCTGGTGAAGCTGCACATTGTCCAAAAAGAAACAAAAACAAACCACGAAGACAACTACTTCCTGTCTTCTTCGTGGTTTTCGCCAGTAGTAACATCCATCTCTTGATCACGTGACTGGTGCAAAGAAAGTGTTTCCATTACAGCTCTGAGAAATGCATCTACTAGCAAACCACCCCATCCTAGCACAGAAACTATTTATTAAACGTGAGTTTTTTTCAAAATTGTTTAATGGAAACATTTGTTTAATGTTTCCATTAAACAAATTTATTTTCTTAATTTCGATTTGCGCAATCCTGTGGTTAATGGAAACTCATCTACTGATGTTGGCATTTACCAAATGGATTCACTGGACATTGTCCTTTTGCAGACTGTCAGAAAATATGACGTTATTGTCCAGTTGGCATAAACTCAGTGTAGCTACTAAAAGCAACAGGCTTTCATTCAGTTTCAAGTAAATGGATGATTCATAGATTTTAGATACACACGTCCACACTTTTGCTGCTTTCTTGAAATTTAGAAAGCTAAAGTATTAGCTGAGCCCAGCGCCAAAGAGTGGAACTACAAAAAACAACTGCAGAAAGATAAGTCTCCGTATGATATGATCTACTGGTAGATTGGAGAAGTGAAGGATCTAAAAAAGAACCGACAAATGGCTAACGTAACCTGGAGCCGTCGACGCCCCAAAGAGACTAATGATCACAACAACAGAGGAGGCCTTCAGCCTCAGAGAGCAATGGAGACCATACGGTCTACCACTGCTCCATAACACACACAGTCCAGTGATGAGCCATAAACAGCGGAAGAGATTGATTCAACACTGAACGCCATAATAAAGTCAATGGAACACAGTACAAGAGCATCCGCTTAGTGTAGACCGCAAGTCTTACAGTCAAAGGTGGATACTCAACCGTGTTTGATTTTTTGTTCTTCTCATCCACCTGCATGAAAGTTATGTTGAAATCTGCATCTATGAAGTACAACGTGCAAGCTTCAGAGTTGAAACAGATTCCCCTTTAAATGCCCATGATTTCAAAATCCCCACTGGAATAGTGTACTTCTGTCACCAATTAGTCTCCCCGGGTGCCCGCTTATTGTTTCTCAGAAACAATAAGCGGGATGAAAATAACCTGATTCCCATAAACAGCAAACAATGCAATTAGAAAGTGGAATTTCTAGACTAATAGATGAAAAATGCAGTTTGCAATTCCTTAAATGCGTGCTGACCATAAAGCGATCTGATGAAACAGTTATGTCAGATGTGACTCAGGCTTTGCTTCAATAATTATATCACCACATGTGAGCAGCAGATGGCCTCTGTCTTTCATTGGAGCTCTTTTTTTAGAAACTTGCATGGCTCTGCAAAAGGTTTGTTTAGCCCCCTGGTTTCTGAACCTAAACCCCTAAAAAAAAAAGAAAAACAAATGAAGGGTCCGCCATGACTTTAAAACCAAGATCTTGAGGTGTTAATTTGGTCACCTCAGATAGTCAGGTCAGCTGACAAATATTTTTGAATGACTTTGAAGCGTTGGATTTGTCCCCAACGGCTTAAAAAAAAAAGAAAAGAAGAAGACAAAATTCTTAGTCACAAATTTAGTTTGACATCCACCAGACTTGTAAAAGTGATATTAAAGTTTCCCAAGGGAGAAATCTTCAGCTGACCCCCCCTGATTTGCTCTAGCACTTTTAGTTGTTGACATTTTAAAATTAGAGTGAGTCACTTTGACAAACTACTGCTGAGTCATGTGTACTTTGAGCACAAGGTCTGGATGAAAAGAAGTAAGTATTATTTCAAGTGATTGACTTTCATATGATGTAGCAGGCCATCTTTACAATGTCATATTTTGAAATCAATAAAACAGTTTCGAATCAAATTATGAGGTCAAAATTATGCTGAATAAATCAACGTTAGGAAAATATTTTTGCCTATAAACCTGTCTAGTTTGTATACATGAAAACTGCTTTTAAGGTCACAATCAGATCAGTCATATCAGTAGTTAATGTTAGCTACAATCAGAGTGACCTCGTCTCTTAAGACTGTGGGAGCCTTAAGGCGGTCTCCAATCCAGAGGGAGTATAGACCAGAGTTTTGCTCTTCCACATTGATAGACATTACTTCCGGTGCTCTGATTGTGAACCTCCGTTTCAGAGGTCCCACTAGTACGAGACCCAAAATTAGACCAAGAAAACTTGGTCCAACACCTTAGGATCTTGTAGAATGAGTTAGAGAGTTGTTTGTTTTCCTTCCTGGACCTGTTACCCTAGCAACCCAGTCTCAGATCAGTGGAAGACAATGAGTGATTGTTTATTGCATTGTTCTTGGTATGGAACTCGAAAGGCGAGATTATTTTAAAAACGCTTAGTGAATTTGTTTAGAGATGACAAACAAATTTTTACATGATGCGACTAATTCCATGCGTACTGCATACATGTCTTTCAGCAGAAAACCCCTCGGCCCCTGCAATTTTGGTAACATTTTATGGGATTTCTCTTCTTCTGATTTGCTTTGTCCTTATTCTGTTTCTGTTAAACTTAAAATTTCTCCAAGCAAGAAAACACACTACAGTTGTTTTAGACAGAGTCAATAGCCCGACGCTGGTTTTGAAATTCTCATTATGTCCTTTCTTTGAATTTTCCATGTCTCGTTAAGGTTTATATCATTGCCACCCATGGTTGTTTTTTCCCTCCCCGGTGGAGTAGAAGTGTTTATAGCCCCTGGTATTTTCAGAGGGGCAGTAAACAGATGCCAGCAGAGGCAGGGGGTAAAATGTGTAATTGTTTTGATATGGGGATAAATATACCACAGGTTTCAATAGGAATCCAATCAGTCTTGCCTTTTTCTTCACAAAATAAATCTGATTCTTTTTACACGTCTGATCGTTACAGTCCTCCCAGACCTTGTCCAGCTGAATGTTACGTTTGCAGCTTTTTGAAGTTGGGAGTTTATCAGAGGACTTTGAATGTGGATATGACTGCCAGTGTGTCTGCTGAAACACCACAGTGAAATAATGGCCGTGAAATATGACGCTGTGGAAAAACATCCAAATTTAGCTCCACAAAACAAAGTCTTTCTAGTTGTGCTTTTACATGGGGGGAGGGTATTGTTGGCAATTGAAGGTGTCAGTTCCTGTCAGTAGGTTAAGCAACAAGCCAATTACGAATGCAGACTACAAAGGTGTTTTTCTTCACTTAATTGGAACCAGTTTAACAAGACGCGGATGGCATGTCTTGAGAAATATCTGAGGAAATTCATATGAGCTGCTCAGTCCAGAACCTTGCCAAAGTTGGACTTTTCCACATGGTCATGTAATAGCAACAAACATTAGATGGAATGTTTCTATCACAGAACTCAAAGTAGGCCTGTCACATAATTGTAAAATGAAATTCATATCCCACATGGGTTTTCAGATTTCAGTACAAATATTAATTCTTATACCCACTAAATACAATTGAATATAACCATTCTTCTCAGCATCATGGCATGGGACCAACACTGAAATATTGTACATCAAAACATGATTGTGTGTTTGAAGAGTCAAAGTCCAAGACTTGACAAAAATCCATTTCCACTGGATGATACTCTCAACCCAGTCAGATTAAATGAAAGCTGAGTCTCTATGTAATGAAAACAGACTTGCCAAAATGTGAATAAGGGGTATGAATACCTTTGAGGCGCCACATGGTGAGAAATGTTAGTGCTGAATTGATATAATGCAGAATCGCTGTAAGCAGAGATTATGTAAGAATGTGAGGACTGTTGATGATGTAAGGAAAAATTGGCAAAAATTGGGTATTCCAGTTATGCATGTCGATGCAATAACAGGATGTGTGGCCATCCCTCATCCAGCATTTAATTTACCCTCCCTCCCTTACCTCCCCTCCGTCTCTCACTAAAACTTTCCATTCTTTCTTCCACTTACAAGACAAATAAGGTAGGAGGGTACGAGGATGATGGAAAGAGTTGGAGGAGAATACGGCAGCCTCCTATGTCAAATGTCAAAAAAACAAAATCGCAAAAAAGACTTTTCCTTCCCATCTGCAGATTTGTTCAGCTCATAGGCCATAGAGGTGGGTGGCCAGGGCAACAAGATAGTGTTATTATCTGTTTGGGTCCCGTTGCATGACCCACCGCTGAACTGTGAGGTAGAAAAGAAGCAGGAGCCAGAGGTGGAGGGTGGGGAGGTACAACTGATGGAGGAAAAAGAGGGTAAACAGAAACGAATGTTGATAGGAAAAGATAGTAGAGACAAAGTTATGAAAACAAAAGCTCTATGGAAGATGTTTTGAAGGGTTTATCTTGGAAATGCCACGACAGCAAGCCATGGAGTTCATCACATACATTGGAGGCTGATGAACAAGAGGAGGGAGGTACAAGGGAGGGTCTCCCACACATGGAGCAGCAGACACGTTCCTCACACACCGAGAGGGGGGGAAGAGATATAAAGGGGCTCTCAAGGAAAACGAGTGTTCAGGCAAGCATCTGAGTCTTCCCCACCCTGCTTCTGAGAGTGTTTGTGAAGAAACTCACGCCGCTATCAGATGAAAAACTTTTTCTTGTCAGTGGATCAAAGGAAGTGTGACAGGCTGGACTCGAATAGATGAGTTGAAGAATCTGAACCAAGAAACCTGCCTGATTTTCAGATTTTTCACTTGAGGTGTTTACTTATCTCCCACTGAAAACTTTTTCCCTCCAATAGGAACATCCACTTGAAGAAAACTGTTGTGCTTCACTCCCTGCTGAAGTGCAACCGTCACTGAGTTTTTATCGTTATTTATACTGTTTCCTTTGCCTCTCTAGACAAGGACCTGAGTCACAATGGAAGCATCTTATGTTTTTTATGTGGACAACAATCAGTCGTATGTGGAGGACCATTTGTACTTTGAGGACAACATCGACGGCTTTGGCATCACCATGGCTTTCCTCTACCTCGTGGTCTGCATTGTGGGACTCGCTGGGAACTGCCTCGTCGTCATTGCCATTTTGAAACTGGACAAAATGTCATCCTCCACAATGGTGTACATATTCAACCTCGCTTTGGCCGACGGACTGTTCATGGTCGGCCTGCCGTTTATCGCAAGCCAGAACTTTCAGAACCATTGGGTGTTTGGGAACACGGCATGCAAAGTCGTCATGGTCCTGGACGGCATCAACCAGTTCACCAGCGTCTTCTGCCTCACGGCAATGAGCATCGACCGCTACATGGCGCTTGCCGATCCGCTTCGGTTTGCCCGCTGGAGAACTCCGCGCTGCGCCAAGGTCGTCTCAGCGTCCCTGTGGTTCTTCTCTCTCCTCACCATTCTCCCAATGGCCTTCCATTTCACCGCCGATCACGGCTTTTGCAGTCCAGACTTTGCTACGGACACCTTGTGGCTTGGCGTCCTCTCTTACACCTTCATCATCGGTTTTGCCATACCCTTTACGGTGATGATTGTCTCCTACGCGGCTATGCTGATCTCTCTGCAGTGCCGGCAGAAGCTCTCCTCTGCGCCAAACCACGAGGGACGCAGGCTTGAGCAACAACTAACCAAGATGGTGGTGGCGGTGGTGGTAGTGTTTGGCATGTGTTGGCTCCCGTTTTACACCTTCAACTTCCTTTCATTGCATTATAACAGTTTCTTCTTGACCTTCATCAGGGCTTTTGAATTTGTAGTCTTACTGTCATATTCATGGAGCTGTGCCAACCCCATCCTCTACGCCTGTCTGTCTGACACCTTCAGGAGGCACTTCCGTACCTTGCTCTGCCCTGGAATAAAATCCTGCCCTGGAGTGCAGTGCAGCGTGGAACAGTATGACCAAAATGACACCAGCGTACGGGATGTCACTCTTCTGGCCTGAGAACTGAGTACTGATACTTCATTTTTCAAACACTGAACAATACTTTTTAACTCTTGTACATAAATCCAGCAATATGATTGCTCTTGTTACAATGAGTTGAGAATCTTGACGAACTGAGATTTTGTTTACATCCTGTTTAAAGCATGAAAGGCACATCATTTTTGCCTTACAGTGAGTCTGTATATATTTTCTGAGCGTGTTGTTGGTTGATTTTATTGTCTGCCTGGGGTTTTGCATTGGACTGTCTTTTCACAAGCAATGACTTCTGTTCATCTACATTTGAAGTGTTTGGTCAAGAATCTGTTTATCTGTTTGTGAATATTGCTGTACAGCCGAAGAGTATTCATGTGTGGTTAAAATGAGAAATTCTCTTCCAAAGATTTTTTCCCCACAAATAAAATGTAAAAAAAAAAAAACGTTTTACCAAACAACCCAATTGAATTATGCTTTGATAATGTTACTCAGCAGTCTTTGTGTATGAATACTATGTCTTTGTAAAGTAAAAATGTACCACTTCCTTTGTCTATGGAATTATTATTATTATCATTTTTTTTTTTTTTTTACAACTCATCATGTGCTTATGAGCCTTCCCAGCAGGTCTGACAAAATGTGGCACAAAAAAATAAAAAATAAAACTGAAAACAGCTTGAGTGTAAACAGAATAAAAAGGGGTCATCCACCTTTGGGTTAACACCAGCGTGGCCACACGTAAACAAGTCCCAACTGAGCCAATCGCGTCGGCACGTCTCCCTCAGTTGGATTATGTCCCGGTGGTCAAGAGCATACAGAGGGAGGGCAGCAGAGGAGAGTTTTTGCTCTTTTCTGGCAATGTGTGTGTACAAACAGCTTCACACACTGAGAACTCCCAAAGTTGACAGGGTGTTCTGTGGGACACACTTAGAGAAAAGATCAGGGGTAAAAGTGAGAGTATCTGTTTGTTGTGTTCTCTTTTTTATTTCTCTTTGTTA
>CAEGAE010061805.1:0-23140 GCA_903067095.1 Girardinus metallicus | reverse complement strand
GTGCAATTTTAATATTTTGTGTGTGTGTATTAGTTTTTAGTAGTGTGTGAGAGACAAAACATAGATTTTGTCCTAAACGGCTCCTCATACTGCCCCCGGACTTACGTTCGTCTGTCCCCTGGTCTGTTTCCTCCCTCCTCCTGTTCATTCGTTTATTCGCCTCTAATCTTTCCTCCACTCCAGGCGACATTTCCCGTATTCCCAAACAGGTATGGGGCAAAGTGAGAGTTCATCTATTCAACTCACTGAAGATGAAAACAAACTAAAAATTGGAGTATAGACATTTTTTATAAGCGTATTTGTGAGCCTGCCTCTTTATTATTAAATTGAATATAATTTCAGATTTTTGTGCAACTTTTCTTCAGGCTAACTTAGAAAGTGAGCTATTATTGTTACAGGTTAATTTTCTAAACTACAAAAAAGTAGCTAGTAGAAAAGCTAAAATATGAAAAATTGGACTGATATTGATATCCGATAGTAACACCGGTGTAATGCCACATTTACCTATAGTTTATTTTATAAAAATTTTTATGCGATTACTCTATTAATCGTAAGAATAATCGATAGATTACTCGATTACTAAAATATTCGTTTACAACAGCCCTATTGACAATAAATCAATAACAATATATATAATGATAGACATGTGATCAATATCAGTAGATAATACATCTGATAGGATATTTAGAATATATTCACTGAAGAAAAGTTGGTGGAATCAACTGACTCACTCTCTCTTTGGTTACCTAGCAACTCACTCATTCTTTGGTTACCTAGCAACGACCTGTTGAGTAACTGGCGCAGCAGCAGTTTAAGGTTCCGCCACTGTGCCTCATAACTACTTAAAAATAATAAACAATGTAGAGGAGTGAAAACTGTGGATAGAGCAGGAAAGGTCATTAACTAGTCAGGAAAAAAAATCAGATGTTTTTAGTTTGGTCTGTTTCAGGTAGGCTGAAAATCATCCAGTTTTGATCGGCATATGTTTGTGACGTTGAATGGAAAGCATCGAAGGTTTTTGTCTTTGCTAGTGGTGCAAACATTGATGCTTAAACTGCAAAAACACCACGTCTTACCGAGGATACTTGGTCTTGGTTCTAGTGCGAATATCTACACTTGAAATAAGACAAAAACTAACTTACAAGTTACATTAGAGCAAGAAATGGATACTTGTTTTAAGTCAACAATTCCTTGTTATTGATGAAAAAGGAACGGTTCCACTTGCAGATCATTTCACTTATAACATTGGAAAAATGTTTAGCTATAAGTGAAATAATCCGCCAGTACATTTTCATAAAAATTAAGGAAATATTTACTTAGAATAAGTTCACATTTCTTGCTGAAAAGTTGGTTTTGTCTTATTCCAAATGCACTAAGATATTTTCTCTAGAAACTAAACCAAAAATGCGTGGCAAGAGTTTTTGTTTTTTTTGTGTGCAGTGAATCATTTGTTCCCCTGCACATGTGGTACATTGTGTGCAGCCAGACAGACCTTCTGCCATCTTTACTTGGTTCAGTCTTTGAAAACGGCTGTAATCTTTGCATCAGACGGGAAGTTGAATATACGAAATATTAACATCTTAATAAAATCTTTCTTTTTTTACTTTTCTTTTTTGCAATCAGTTGGTGCCAAAAGCGATAGATATGATTAACTGCGCAGATTGTAAACGGGATGATAATTAGTTTAACATGAATAATTAGAAATGATAATTAGGAAGAGAAAAAGCAGGGTTCATCAACACAATTTGCATTCATATTGTGTGGGAGACGAGTCTTGACGGGCTGATTTTCTCCTTCGTTCGTGTCGGCTTTTATTGTCATAAAGAGAAGAGAGGTATCAGTTGACTAAAAACCCTGTTTGGGTATTTTATTTTTAATTATTGTGTAATATGCAGAAGTGGGCAGAGTACCCAAAAATTATACTCAAGTCAGAGTAGCACTACTTCAACATATTTTCACTCAAGTAAAAGTAAAAAGTAGCCGTCCAAGAAATTCCTCAAATAAGAGTAAAAAAGTATTTTATAAAAAGTCTACTCAAGTACTGAGTAACTGATCACATTATCAATCATTTAATATTTAAAAATTGCATAATCAGACGGACCACAATATGAAGTTTAGTGGAATTTTTTTTTTATTTTAAGAACAAAAGTGACAATAATAAATTTAGGAATTATCATGAAGTATCATTTATTTTCCTAATTACATTTTAAAATGTAATTATTGGTAAATAAAAATAAAAAAATGTCTCTTGGTGTATATTTAGAGTATTTATTACATTTAGATTAGAATATGATGAGAAGCATCACTAAAGTTGAATTATGTTCTTCATCATCATCGCATTTTTTTATGGAGTTAAATATCAAATCTGTAAATATGTTCTCTGCTTGGTGGTCTGATTATTTCTTCGTTTTATTTTTATTATCTAAGCGAACTTAGTTTACTGTATGCAATATCTACTTATTTCTTTTTTGATGGAGACCTAGCATGACATTTTATGTTTTTTATTTTTTTAAGTTCATTATCTTGATAATAAAAAACTTAATTTTGTGCAACAGCAATAATCTTCCCTTTGAAACAGTTGAAATCATGAGGCAGCATAGCGTAGAAACAAATGAAGAATCGGGGCAAAGAATTGTTTTTATTTTTTAATTTTTATGTATTAAATCCTTCAGTTAATCATCAGAATCGTAGTTAATTTGCATTCGTCCCCTTTTGCTTGAATAAAATCCTTAAATACAGCAGATCTGTTTTAATCCAGGAGCTGAAGCTAAACTATGAAAACCATTAAATGTTTGATTTTTATTTATTCATCTGTTTGTTTTTTTAGATAATTTACGTGGCCTTTTTGTGTGTATTTTAGGATTTCTACGATGACCACGGCGTTTTCTCAGAGAGTTTCTGGCCTCAGACTGAACCTCCTCAAGCCATGGCGTTTAACCCCAGAGGGAGGGTCAACAAGCCGCTGACTCCGCCTCCATCCTCACAGTCCATCAACAACCAGGTCAGTGCCTCATGTCACATACTGTCAATACTGCAAAGACAGATATGACTGAAGAAAAACTTACTAAAGTTTGAAAATTGTAAAAATCTGGTTGAAGATATAACACTTTGGATGGGAGTAGTTTGTCAATGAATAAACAATCTAACCTAGGGGATCAATAAAGTAAACTCTGATCCTGATCTATCTTTAAAAAAAATTTTCCCCTGCAGCGTTAAAAAGTGTACATCTGCGTTAAATTCGAGAGTTGAGCTCAGGGCGGCCGCTCAGAATCCTTCAGACGGCTGCAAATAGTCCCATGCCGCACTTTGGAGACCCCTGCTTTGTCTCTAGAGACCAAAGCTAATAGTTTGTGGTGAGCTATTCCTCATGTGTTAGACAATAAATCAAATAATAATATATAACAAGATATACATATGATCAATATCAATTGAAAATACAACTGATAGAATAGTCAATATTCAATATATGTATATTCACTGCAATCTGATCCAGAACCACAAGGCATTCTGGGAGATGTAGGCAAAGGAAAGGCTTTAGGCACTCAACCTGTCATGGCCTGCTAAGCTAGGTTGGTGGAATCAACCAACTCACTCACTCTGGTTACCTAGCAACTCACTCACTCTTTGGTTACCTAGCAGCAACAGAACAGTTGAGTGACTGGCACAGCAGCAGTTTAAGGTTTCACCACCGTGCCTCATAACTGCTTAAAAATGTATAAAAATAACGGGCAGGGAGTGAAAACAGTGGATAGAAGAGGAAAAGTCACATCACTATTAGAATTTTATATATTTAAAACAATAAAATAATAATTATCGAAATGAAATGCTTATATCATGACAGGCTTTTCAGCCATAAACCGTATCTTACGATGATCTGCCCATATTCTGTTGCTCCTCCATAGCTTCTTTTCCAGTACCCAGTGAGCCACTCACAGCCTCCTCCATTCTACGTGGGAGGACCCATGGGAGGCATGGACAACATGGCGGGAAGTGAGCCGTCCCAACAGGCTCCGCCCCCTGCGCCGATGACCCCTGTCCCCACTTCTTCAGCGTCCTCCTGTTCGGCAGGGCCCTCTCCTTCCTCCCAGGGATCTGAGACCTCGTTCGACTGCACGCACTGTGGCAAATCTTTGCGATCCAGGAAGAACTACAGCAAGCACATGTTTATCCACTCGGGTGAGTTCAGTTTGTGTGCTAAAACCAAGCTTTGCTGGACGATAAGTTGTCTCAAACGTTTGACCAAATAAAATGCACAAAGTGGAAAACTGAAAGAACTTTAGATTACACAATAATCTGACTTAATCCTAGAACCCTTTGATTGATTTCAGATAATGTACAGATAAATACAGAATCATTTAATTGCATGATAAACTAAAGCCAGCTCAACACAATTTGCATTTGTGCAATTTATTGTTTTTCTTTTTTCTTTCTATTTCTATCAAAACTGGATGACAAAAGTTTTCATTCTGGTTCATTGGTTTGAACTAGACGTTTCTTTGAAGGACAGTTTTGTTTACAGACTTCATAATTCAGTTTAATTGTCGTTTCATTTATTTCTTTAGGATATTTAAAATGTCTTCCACTTCCAGTGTTAAATGTTCGTTAGAAGTTTATTGATCTTTCAGAATCAGTGGTAACACTTTATTTGAATAGGTGTGCATCAAGCTGCCGTAATCATGACATAACACCTGTCAATACCACATCTTCAGTGTTTATGACTGTTGTCATGATATATCCTTTGGTAAATAATGACAATGTTAATGCAAGTTTTAATGTAACTGCGTTAAAAATCTACAGAATAATCCAAAGTTGACACTTTTAATGCAGCTTTTAGTGAAACTTTGCAATAAAAGTGTCATTATTTACGAAATTACACGTCGTTACAGCAGATAAACATTCATGAAGATTCCTTCATGTTCATGGCAGGTGTTGCGTCATGATTATGGCAGTCTTATGCACACCTCTTCAAATAAAGTGTTCTTGCATTATTGTGCCATTAAATCAGAAATCAAAATAAAAGTTTATTTGTACAGCACATTTCATCAACAAGGCATTTCAAAGTGCTTTATCATAAAAACACAAAAATCAACAATTGAAACATTACATTTTCGTCATTTACACATCAAAAATGTTGATTAGTGTTTCATTTATTATGGTACAAAAGCAACTCTAAACAGCTGGGCTTTTAGTCTAGATTTACAGGAACTCAGTGTTTCGGCTGTTTTACAATTTTCCGGAAGTTTGTTCCAGTTTTGTTACATTACATGAAAATGGTCTCAAAAGAACAATATTATCATTTATTGCGATAACTTCTGGGCCAATTTACCGTCCAGCAAAATTTGTTGTTGTGACAGACCTAGTAACTAATTACTACCCAACTCTGCTAATTTACACATACATTCCTTTTGAACTGAGTAAACGTTTATTTTTTCGTCTTTTAGGTCAAAAACCTCATCAGTGCTCCATCTGCTGGCGCTCCTTCTCCCTGCGGGACTACCTCCTCAAACACATGGTGGTGCATACTGGCGTCCGGGCCTTCCAGTGCACCATGTGCGGCAAACGCTTCACACAGAAAAGCTCCCTCAACGTGCACATGCGCACCCACCGTGCCGAGCGCACCTTCCAGTGCAATGTTTGCCACCGGGCATTCACCCACCGCACCTTGCTGGACCGCCACGCCTTGCAGCACGCCCACCACGCCCCGCAGACCCTCGGCCCGGGACAGGGGCGTGGAGCCGACATGACCTCACCTACCAAGCACAGTCCTCCAGGTATGGGAGGAACCTCAGGTATGGCTGGCGCAGCCGCTATGGTTGGCAGCATGCCGAGCATGTCCAGCCATGGAGCTTCCTCCACCTAAATATGGGAGGAAACGGGAGAAAGGGAAATTCAGGGGAGAGGAGGAGGAGATTAGTTAGCTCATTCCTCAAACCAACGCTTAACACTTTTAATCGTTTTGTTGTTTTTTTCATTATTTGGTGGTAACAGCGCTTACAGCAGGGGTGTCCAAACGTATTGCCACGTAGGCCAAAAATATAGATTCAAAAGGCCAAAAACACCCAATTTAATATCAGCCAAATAAAGTAGCTCTATACACATTACAGATCCAAAACTTGGCAGTATCAGGGCATTTGTAGATAGAAAAAAAAGGATTACATTCTTAATAAAAACTCAAAAATGTTGTCATTAATCTGAGACATTTTCTAGAAAACTGAAAAATTTTCTTGAAAAATTTTCAAAAAAAAGTTTTGTGGAAAGTTCCTGATATTAAAATATTATTATAATATTTTTTTTAGCAAATTTTCTTGTTTTTTTTCTAGAAAATTTCTGAGATTACCCTCAAATGTTTTAAGGTTTTTTGGCAGAAATGTACAACTTTTTTTTCTTCTACAAAGGCCCTAATACTCCATAGCAGGTTTTGCATGTTTACTGTATTAAAAGAAAGAAATCCGGTTTGCGGTTTCTTTTGTGCTTGATTGAATACATTTTCAGTAATAAGAACAGAATCTGTGTTACTTTGTTTCAAACCGTTCACTATTTTTAGCCGAGTTTAAGAACGAATAAAAGCTGATTTGGGTGCAGCAAAGTTGGCTTTTCAGTAAGTCTCTTTTGTTAAAACTTGGTTCTAAAAACACAAATACTTAGTGTTGTACTTTACATTTTCCTATGTAGGAATATGTTGTTGGTAACAATTTTTCACCTTCGTTACAAATTAAAAGTCTCCGTCTGCATCTACCGGTCAAATTTGAATCATATTTGAACTGCAGTTGGGGGCCGCACAAAATCAGTCCCAGGGCCACAAATGGGCCCCGGACCTCACGTTGGACACCCCTGGCCTTCAGGCTTACATGTCTTACTGCGTTAGCTTAACTCCACCTTCAGTCTGGGTTTGAGGGCTTAGGAGAAAAAGATGTTCAGTTCCCAGAAAGCTATAATAATAGTTGTAGCCTGATTATTTCTTTTATTTTAATTTTGTATTTTTTTCCTGTGTTGTGATGTATTGCTAAGAGCAAAGTGGCAAATCCAACACACGTATGGACAGCGCTTCAAAAAGTATCGAATTAAAAACATTTTTGTAGAATAGTGCAGAAACCCTGTTTCATAAAGTCCAGAGAGATTATGAGTTCCATTCACCTTCGATGAGTTTCATCCAGGATCGGTTCTCTTTTATCTGTTTAAAGCCATTTCTAGTCGGTGAGCAAACCCTGAACTGGACCAGTTGGATGTTTCAAGTGAAATATAAAATGTTAGGATTGTTATTTTGATGGCGGAGTTGACTGAATTACTATGTTTTTAAAAGCTCACCATCGAAAAACCTCTTAAAATTTGTTCTTTTCTAATCTAAGAAGTCTTTCTAATGATATTCTAGAAAAGGTAATGAAACTCCCATACACAAATTAGTTTTTCTGTTTGGACAACACTGTTTCAGAAGCTAATATATGCAACAAGCGGCTAGATGTCTGTTGGTAAGATAAACAGCCTTGTGCAGGCTAGCGACCAGGGAAGCTAACACAGATAATAAACAACACAATGTAAGCTTGTTGCACCTTCCTTGCATTAGCTATAATAATAAAACAGCCACATATCACATGTAGGGGCAGCATTAATAGTAATATAATTAATTTTTAAATGAAAGCAATTAATATCATTTTAAACATGTGTAAACTTTAAACTTCCTGCTTTGATTTCATACCCATAAACAAACGATTTCATATCCCTTTAATTAATAGTTTCAGATAATTTTATTTCTCTTGGTAGTTAGTTTGTGTTTGATGAATTTGTGATTATGGGTAATATTTATTGAAGCAGAAAATTTGACTTATCACCTCAGCATCACTAACATCTCAGATAAAATTGTTCAAACTTAATCATATGTGCGCTAATGAAGTGTTAACTTGTGACTTGACAATGAATTTGAAGATCTGTTCACATGATTAAGCAGCTTTAGCTTTAAAATGTGTGCAGCAGATTTATATGAACATGAAAGAGTCACTAGCTGCGTCTAAATTGACAAAACTGCGCAATTTGATATTTTGAAAATAAATCTGCTTAATGGAAACACGTCAACTTAAAAAAAAATAAATAAAATTTTCAATAAAAGATTTTGCCGCTTTGATAAAGTGTTATTTTCAGTCGGTTGGTTTATTTAATTTTTTTTTTGCTTCACGCGATTCACATGATCAACAACCGGATATTACTACTGGTGGAAACCACGAAGAAGACGAAGGCAGGAAGTCACAGGAGGATTATGGCTCGTTGTTTTTTTAAGGGTTTAACAAACTTTTTCACATTTGATTTTAATTGTGTTTCTTATTAAATGGAAACAGCTACTGCGAAGTTGTGTGTTTTTGACTTAAATGGATTATCAACAAAGTTTGGCACACATTTGGAATGGAAACGGATTTAAAATCACACTTGAAAAAGTTTGTTTGCATGATGAATCATTACAAAAAACATGTTAGTAGGTCTGTCACAATAAATTTTGCTGGATGATAAATTGTCCAGAAGTTATTGCGATAAACGATAATATTGTTTTGAGACCATTTTCAAAACAATATAAATTGAAATAATAATGCAAGAAGACGTTCTCAAAGATCAATAAATTTTAATTTCTAATGAAAGTTTAAATTCAAATGAACTGGAAGACATTTTAAATATCCAAAATAAATAAACAAAACAACAGAAACAACAAATAAAATTAATTGTGAAGTCTCTGTAAACTAAATTTTCCTTCAAAAAAGGGCTAGTTGAGACCAAAGCACCAGACTGAAAAATTTTGTCAGCCAGTTTTTGGTAGAAAGAGAGAAAAGAGAAAAACGATAAAGGCAAATGAAAACTATTGAGCTCATTTTAATTTAGCACGAGATTAATAAATGCTACGTCATCATCCGACCACTTCCTGTCGTCTTCTTTGTCGTTTCCACCAGTAGTAACATCAGGTTGTTCATCATGTGACCCGTGTAACGCTAAAAAAAAGTGTTTCCATTGCAGTTTTGTGGAAAAACACTAATTTTGGTGCAGCTGAAAAACCACTTCATCCTGGTGAAAAACATGTTTTTTTTGTTTTTTTTTTATTAACATGTTTCCATTAAGCAACTTTACTTTTGTAATTCCAATTTTTGCAAGTTTTACGGTAAATGGAAACGCAGCTAGTAAGAAAAGTTGGTGTTTACAAGTCAACGTAGAACGTCGTTACTTCCCTGTACTCATTTATTTTACTTTTCCTGGGGCCCCCTCCTGGCCTGGAGGCCCTGTGCAGTGGCTTAGTTCACTTGTGCCTTGGGCCAGCTCAGCATTGGCATCAAATAAGCACACTCCCTTAAGGGGGAAAAAAACAGAACAGACAATAGAAAATTTAAACGATCATTTACTGGTTGTATTTATTAATCAATTCATTCTTGGTATGGAGGAAAGCTGTGTTTGTACCAAAAACATTCAGGTAGGAAGCGACCAAAACTGTAAAGCAAAACGGCAAAGTGGTGAAATAACCGCCAACCCCACCTGTAACACTATTACGCCACGCGTAAAACATGTATATATAAATATGTAAATAATAAAAAGTGACTCCTGAAGGAACTGAGTTGAAGGTGAATGGAACCTGGGATTATTCAGGAACAAACCAGGGCGACACATGGTGCTTTTTTAGGGATGTGTTGATGCAGATGAAGCAGTGAGACTACAGGAAATCATTGAAGTGGGAGGGTGGGATTAGTGGGGGGGTTACACTGTAAGACGCAGCACAGCAGAGTGAATGAAATTCACCTTGATCTGTCTGAATGCTTTGTAAGATTTTCCACAGGCGCCAGCAGTCAGCCCCGGCCTCATATACCTCGAATTAAGACGGAGCCTCTGAAAAGCTCAGAGGAACACTAGTTTCTCTTTTACGTTGTTTAGGGAAACATTTCAGCATGTTTTACACACACACACACCAACAATTACCTCAGTGGTCCAAAGACAGGCATTATGCTTCGCATCTTTAAGCTACATCAAACGAAGAAACGGTGAAAACTAAAGCTAAAATAGAGCCATTTGCCTTTCCTTTCTTCTTCTTCTTCTTCTTTCTGAACGCTTTGAACGTTCTTCTATGTAAAGATTCTTGCTTATTATAAAACCCCGTTTGCTTGTTGCTCATGTGATTCTTTGGTGTAGAGCAATTTAAAAAAAAAAAAAAGAAAACTTAGAGGATTTTCAACATGGAGAAATTATTGAAAAATCTGCGATTCTTATCAGGTTTTTTTTTTTTTGTCGAGTGTTTGGCTGTGTTTGTCTTCGGAGACTCTGGCTAACAATTCATGGGAATTGATTGTTGTTTTAAAAAAATTAATAAAAGCTTTTCCAACAGCACTATATATGTAAAAAGAAATAAAATAAAATAAACCTTTTTAATGTTTTAGTAAAGTTAAATTTTAAATAAAAATGTACAATCACCCATACATGTTTTGACAAAACATGTCATAATGCTAGTACCACATTAATATTTATTACAATTTGATCTCTATGCACAATTAAGTTTGCACATCGCTTAGCTCTAGATATCGGTGTCCCCTTGAAGTATTTGGCCTAAGGTTGTTATTTTTTATTGTTATTATTATTTTTGAACGCATTGAAGGTGATCTTTAAAAGACCCTTAGTTTCCCAGTTTTTCGCTCACTTTCCCTTGATGTTTCTTAATAAAAACATTTTATGATGCGCAGATTAAGCTTTGTACACAACAAAAACATGAAATCTTACCAAGACTTTTTGCTCCACTTTTAATGCAAAAATCTTATTACGCTTGAAATAAGACAAAACTAACTCACAAGTATCTTTTCAGAAGGAAATGGGAGCTTTAAGCAAATGATTTTTTAAATATGCAATAGACTACCGTATTTTTCGCACTATAGGGCGTGCTGGAATAAATGGTCTATTTTTGATCTTTTTTCATAATAAAGCGCACTGGTCTGTACGGCGCATTAAGCAAAACATAACCGTGAGATAGCTGTCCTCGTGTGCTCCCGTATTAGAGTAATTACGTCGCGATGACGCAATTACGTAGTCAACCCCGGTTCTTACGGCAGTTGATTGACTTCCTCCCTCCAGCTCTTACCTCTTACGGTAGTTTTCGTCACCACCACATCAGTACGCCCACCACCATACCACCCGCTTCGACGGCAGCAGCGGACGGATACAGATTTCCCCATATTCTCAACTCCAATAATTGACAGTTAGTCGGTGAAAGCACGGTACGTATTACTCCGCGACGCTCCTGACTACGGTAGCCGTAATGTAATGCAACCAAAACATTTCGACATAACGCCGTGTACCACACAAAATCGCTTCGAGGTCATTAAAAAACAACCAAAATTAATCCATACTAATTCACTAGAAGGCGCTGTTTTACTCCAGATAAAGGCGCGCTGTCGCTTTCTGATCAAATCAGAGGCTTTTAAGTGCGCCTAATAGTCTGGAAATTACGGTAGTACGTTTTCTTCAATCTTAAGGAGTTACTGACTTAAAATAAGCTGCTATATCTCACTGAAAAGCTTGTTTTAAGTAAATAACCAATTAATATTAATAAAAGATGGGGAAAATGCCTTGTTATAAGTGAAACTAGTACTGTTTTTTAAAATCAATATTAATGAATTAGCTCACCTATCTTGCTGAAAACTTATTTGTAAGTTAGTACGCTTGAAATAAGACAAAATTAACTTACAAATAACTTATGAGTAAGATAAATTAGCCTGTTTTAAGTCAATAGTTGCTTGATATTGATAAAAGATGGGAAAAATGTTATAAGTGAAATAATATACCAGTGGAACTAGTACTTTTTTTAGGGCTGTTGTAAACGAATATTTTAGTAATCGAGTAATCTATCGATTATTTTTACGATTAATCGAGTAATCTAATAAAAAAAAGATAAAATAAAACATTGGTAAATCTAACATAACAGCAGTGTTACCAGCATCAGTCCAGCATCAGTCCAATTTTTCACATTTGAGCTCACGTTGAGGAGTTTTGATAATCGAAGTACTCGAATCACTCGAGGAATCGTTTCAGCCCTAATTTTTTTTAATCAAAATTACTAGATTATTTACTTGAAACAAGCTCCTCTGTCTTGCTGAAGAAGTTCCTTGTGAGTTAGTTTTGTCCGATTTCAAGCGTAATAAGATATTTGCACTAAAAAGTAGACCAAAAATACTTGGTAATATTTTGTGTTTTTACAGTGTAGGAACTATTCTTACTGACATTCATGTAGATATTCTCAACAAGTGACAAACTTTGTGCTTGAGAACCTTCCAAGCAATTATATAATATGTTTAAAAAAAAAATAAAATATTCCCTTTAAGTAAGATTTTTATGTAAAAGTGAATCCATGCAAGACAAATCTGTAATTTTTTTTTTTTTTTTTTTTTTCTGCTTGGATTTCACTCTAAACATTGATATTTAATGTCCCACTCAGACATGGAAGAATGCTGCTTACTTTACTCAGAGCAGAACTGGCGGTATGAATTCAGCGGCTTCTCAAACAAAACTGCAGATTCAGTGCTCTGCTTTGTTTCTCCAGTCTTGTGTATTTGAAAGGGGGGGGGGGATCAAATAGATAAAAAAGGAAAACCGTTTGGAGAAGCTGGACTGAAATTCTTTCAATTTGCCGTTCTGTATAAGCTATATATATATATAAATATTTACATTTTAAGCACATTTAAGCCAAACTTTTGGTGCTTTTTTTTAGAAACATTTACCTCATTTGCCAGTTGCCAATGCCACACTGTGGTCAGGGTTCAGAAAATAAGCAGTGTTAAGCTGTTTCACAGGTTTGATCTATCCTCAGCAGTGGATGTGCTTTTGTTGCATTGTGTCTGTGGGGGGGAAACCCTTGTACAGTCGTGTAATATGTGTGCTTTGAAGCCATGTCAGCGCATTGTAACGTAGTGTAGTATTATTACGCCTTTTATTTCTGTATTTTTTGCTTTGTTGAGAGGGACGACAACTGTTTTTCTACATGAATATTTCTTTAACAGAGGTGAAATATGTCAGAAAAAGTCATTTTATAAACAAAAAAAATTGAAAAAAAAAAGAAAAAAAGGTCATCTTACGGCTACATCTTTATGTATAAAAAGACTAATGGCATGATTTTAACTTTTTCCTAGAACTTAGATGTTGTTCTTGATGAATTCATTGACTTTGAAAAATTGAGTGATTTCAAAGATTTTTCTCCAAATAAAGAGTTCACTCTGGTTGTTTGTTTGTTCTTTTATTAAAATATTAATTATTATCGTCGGTGAAACTGAAGGTTTGAATATCAGGAACTAATTTGAGTTAAAAGTCTGTAAGAAACTGAATGAAAACAATTTCATTCAAAAATACAGAAGGCAAATATCTCACCAGTTATAAGTGAAATAATGTGACGGTGAAATCAGTAGTTCTTCAACAATATTAAGGAATTATTGATTTAAAACAAGTTCAAGTATTTCTTGCTGAAAAATTACTTGTAAGTTTGTTTTGTCTTATTTAAAGTGTGCTCATGTTTAACTAGACCACAAATACTTAGTAAGATTTTCGTGTTTTTTTGCAGTGAAACTGTTATTTGGCCTTTTCTTTTAATTGTTCTCAGAATGAACCCAATTTCACTGCAAAAACACAAAACCTTTCAGAGTAATTTTGGTCTAGTTTACAGTGCATGTATCTTAGTTTTGTCTTATTTCACGTGCGATAACTTACAAGTAGCTTTTCAGGAAAACACAGGAGCTTTTTTTAAGTAAATAATTCCTTAATGTTGATGAAAAAGTTCTAGTTCTACTGGAAGATTATTTAACTTATAACACAGGAAAAACGTCTTGTTATAAGTGAAATAATCTGCCAATGGAACTAGAACTTTTCATCAACATTAATGAGTTATTGACCTAAAACAAACTCATATATTTTGCTAAAAAGTTACTTGTAGGGTAGTTCTTTCTTATTTCAAGCATGCTAACATATTTGCACCAAAAACTAGATCAAATACTTGTAAGATTGTATTTTTACAGCATATAGAGATACTATGAGAGAGACTTTTTCTCTTCTTAATGGCAGGCTTGTTTCACTAGAACATAAAATATTAATTTTTCTCCCTACACTGCAAAAACACAAAGTCTTCCCAAGTACTTTTGGTCTCATTTCTAGTCCAAATATCTTAGTACACTTGAAATAAGACAAAACTAATTTACAAGTAACGTTTCGCCAAATTATAGAAGATTATTTTAAGTAAGCAATTCCTTAATATTGATGAAAATGTACTATATCCATTGGCAAACTTTCTTATTTCCCCCATGTTATGTTAATCTGCCAGTGGATTTATATATTATGAAATTATTGACTTAAAGTAAGCTTCTTTATCTTGCTGATATGTTGTCAGTTTTGTCTTATTTCAAGTGTACTAAGATGTTTGTAGTAGAAATTAAACCAAATCTACGTGGTAGGGTTCTGTGTTTTTGCAGTGTATAAGCAGCTGTAGCTCTGATTCATCTGATGGTCCGCGTTTCCATGATGGTCCGTCCCAGGTGCCGTCTTGAGGCTTGGTGGCTGTCTGTGGCTGAACTCCGACCAGAAGGCATCTGTTGCTCAACAACATCTGTTCCTGCTGCTCTCTTTCTCCCAGCATGCCGAGGGACATGCAGACTCTCCCTAGGGTGGACTTTTGTGTGTTTCATTGTCAATTCCATCATTGTCTGCTGAAGTCTGTTCCACTAATGGCGCGGCGTTGTAAGCCGAACCAGAGGCCCCCCCCCCGATGCCGGGACGATGATTTACAGCCACTCGCTTCCAGGGCCGCTGCTGCGTTCACTGGGCACTGGGCACCGAGTGGCTGGAGGATCGGGGGCCCAAAAAATAAAAGTTGTGAAAGATTATTAAAACTAATAAAAGTAACAATATATTTAATTTAAAAAAAAAAAAAAAATAGTTGTGTAAAGCATGTGAATAGATACATACTGAGCCCACCAGGGGACGTGGGGATTGTTTTTTTTTTTCTTTTGCACTAGTTTTTGTCTTCTTAAGGTGTACTAAGATATTTGCACTAAAACTAGACCAAAAAATACTTTGTGGTTTTGCAGTGAACTAAAACACTGCTAAAAACAACAAAATCTACTGTAGTATTTTTTTTGTCCAGCGTCTTCACAAACCAAAATTAACTCATGAGGAACTTTTCAGCAAAATATATGAGCTTGTTTTCAGATAATTACTTAATTTTGATGAAAAACTACTAGTTCCACTGGCAGATTATTTCATTAAAAACATGGGAAAAATATCTTGCTATAAATGAAATAATCTGCCAATGAAACCAGTACTTTTTCATCAATATTAAGGAATTATTGACTAAAAACGAGGTCCTATAGTTAGTTTTTGCCGTAGAAACTAAACCAAATATACTTGCAGTGAGTTAAATTAGAATGGAAATGTTTCACTTTTTTGTTAAGTTGTTTTGGATTTTCTGATCTCCCCAATGAGCTTTCCAGCTGAATAAATAAAAAGCCTAAATTTAAGCATCAAAGCGTCCAGAGGCTTCCTGTTTTTTCCCCAGATATAGTTTGTAGAAAACAGGAAGTGTGTAAAACCATTGATCTAAATTTCAAAGCCATGATTTACCTGGTGTTGGTGGAAGTCGCACCAAGAGTGGTAAATCTGGTGTGAGGACATTGTTTTCCATGAATAGACACCCTCGTTTGTCTCCACGGCGACACTTTCCAGAAAAAAGCCCACCATGGGGCGGCCAGGGGAAGACAGCAGATGCTGGTGATTAACTTTGCTCACGGCGCCTTTAACGAGGCGTTTGCTGGGAGTTTTCACACATGGACACAATGAGATGTCATGTTTAGCAATATTTATTGGAAAAATAGTCTTGGCTAATTCCTTCATTCACAACCAGTAAACTGTTACATTATTCATTTTAAATAACATTTTCTTAAAACAAAAGAAAGCAAAAGTAGTAAAAAAAAAAAACAAAAACAAACATTCACATTAAGTGCCTTTGCAAATATCCTTTAAAAAAAAAACTTAAATAATTATAACAAACATCACAAATATACATTAGAAAATAAAAATAACACAAAGTTTTTAAATTAACATAAATTAAATCATAATTTTAAATCATAACATTTTCTTGGGTTTATTTTACAAAAAGGACAATCTGTATCAAAAGGAAATTTCTTCTTTTTCTTTTTTTCATTAAAAAAAACATTTTTTTTTTGTTTTTTGAAAGAATACTATATCATAAATGGTTTGGAGGGCTTAGGGGGAGAAAACGCACTTCAGTTAATACAGACATCAAGTATACATACAGTCTTCACTATGGTAGCGATGGGAGCACAGCCCATAAAGCGCCCTGTGAAGAGCAGGCCAGTATGGCCAAACATCCACCGTTTGATGCAGTTCCTGCGCTCAGCAGCAGCCTGTGGGGTGCAGAAAAGGCCCGGCTGCAAATGTTGCATAAAATAAAACTTGTAGCATGCCCTATTGCAGGGGTGTCCAAAGTGCGGCCCCGGGGGCCGTTTGTGGCCTTCCGACTGATTTTGTGCGGCCCCCAACTGCAATTCAAAAATGATACAAATTTGACCCGTAGGTGCAGATGGAGACTTTTAATTTGTAGCCATGGTGAAAATAGTCATCACTTAATGTTCTTACACAGGAAAATGTAAAGTAACACAAAGTCTTTGTGTTTTTAGAACCAGGTTTTAACAAAAGATCAGCTTTTATTCTTTTTTTTTTTTAAACTTGGCTAAAAAATAGCAAACGTTTTGAAACAAAGTCACCCAGATTCTGTTCTTATTACTGAAAATAAATTTATTCAATTGAGCCCAAAAGAAACTGTGAACTAAATGACTTTCTTTTAATACAAATATGCAAAATCTGCTACGTTGTATTAGGGCCAAATTAGGGTCTGAGTTTTTGCCAAAAAAAAAAACTCTGACATTTTGGGAGTAATTTCTGAATTTTCTAGAAAAAACAAGGAAGTTTGCTAGAAAAAAATAAAACGTTTAGATTAATATTAGAAATTTTCTACAAAAAAACCCAAAAACTTGGAAATATCTGAATTTCAAATGTTAAAAATTTCTGAGTTTTTGGTGGAAATTTGCAGCTATTTTTACTCTGCAAAGGCTCAGAAGCACCGCTGTAAAAAAAAAAAACCTTCCAGGTTTTGGATCTATAATAAATATCAGGCTATTTTATTTGATTAATTTTGTGTTTTTTTTTTGCTACTTTGGAGTAGCAAAAAGTTTGGACACCCCTGCTCTATTGCCAGTGAGGCAATGGTTGCTTATCAATAATCTCCAATGGAAGGCAGGATGGAAAGCTAACTGACAGTTTTACCTCATTCAAATCGCTTTTATTTTTTTACATTTTTTACCGTGCCAGTTCTTATCCCACAGGCCGCCGCTGCCTACACTTAGTTACCAGTAGAGAACCAGCTCACTCTGAATATCAGTTAAACGTCTCTGTATCAGCAGCAGTCTCAAGGCGGGACATCGCCCCCTAGGGTTAGAGCAGCATCTGAAGGAGCATAAAAACTCTCCCATAGAGCAAATGAGCAACCGGCAGCCCATTGGTGGCTTCTTACACCTGGAGACGCACAAGGGGGAAAAGAAACAGAAATTAGACTTTATTTAGATCAGTGAAATGTGAGCACTGCAAAAACACAAAATCTTACCAAGTAATTTTAGTTTAGTTTCTACAGCAAGTGTCTTAGTAGATCTAAAATACGACAAAACTGTCTTACAAGTAACTTTTTGAGCTGGTTTTAAGTCAATAATTTGTTATTATTGATAAAAACTACTTGACAGATTATTTCACTTATAACAAGACATTTTTCACATTGTAAGTGAAATATCTGCCAATTAAACAAGTACTTTTTCATCTATATTAACAAATTATTGACTTAAAACAATCTGAAATACAGCTCTGGACAAAACTAAGAGCCCTGAATCCCACTGAAAACCTCCTGGTTCTTCCACCAAACATTGATTTCTGAACTCTTCCTGAGTTAAAACATTAGTATTGTTGTTTCTAAATGAATATGAACTTGTTTTCCTTGTATTATTTCAGGCCTGAAAGCTCTGCATCTTTTTCATTATTTTGACCATTTCTCATTTTCTGCTAATAAGTAAATTTTTTTCAGAGACATGTTGTCAGTAGTTCGTAGAATAAAAGAACAAAGTTCATTTTACTCAAACATACACCTATAAAATGTAAAAATCAGAGAAACTGGTCTTTTTTAAGTGGTCTCTTCATTTTTCCTGTATATTGCTGAAAGGTTACTTCCCAGCCAGGATACTTAGGTGGGCCCCATATGGGATAAATGAGAAGGTTTTGGCCCTACATGAATTTACCCAGAAAGAAAATCTAGATTTTAAATTTGTTCAGATCTAAAATCTAGCTGGGTAAATTCATGTAGGGCCAAAACCTTCTCAGTTGTCCCATATGGGGCTTGTTTTAAGTCAATAATTTCTTAATACTGATGAAAAAGTTGTATTTCCATTGGCATTTTTCCTGTGAAACATCGATAAACTCACCTCAGTTGCAATTATACATTCGTCTTTTTCCTCTGACATCACAAACACAGATTTGTACTTGGTGTCCGCACATGCAGACAGTTCTGGGGCTCTCTTTTCCGATGCATCGCTTTGAGGGGAGACAAAAACACAACGTTAGCGTTACTCTTTTGGCTGCTGGGGGTCATTTTGACTGCCAGCTTCCTGCTTTAAGTATTTACCATTTTAAACGTTTGCTGTGTTTCTCTTCAAACTCCAACGAGTCCAAGGATTGATACTTGTCCTCGCAGGCCGCCTCCAGCATGGCCTCCTTGGCCGCCTGCTCGTAGTTCACCTCCCGCACCAGGTTGTAGTCTGAAGGTGGATGTCGGCTTTTGCAGCCGCTCCTTCCTGGCGAGGAATCTTCATCCGGGTCGCCGCTGCTGAAGTCCATCTTTTTATTGATGTTTTTGACGCCTGGCATCGGCATCACGCTGATAGCAATGTCCCTGTCGCCGCGGTGACAGTTGTTGGTGAGGTTATTTATCGTCTCTCCTTCGCCCGCCGCCTCCGCCTGAACGCTATGCTGAGCTTTCGATCGGAAAAACCCAACCAGCACGGCGCAGCCGGCCAGCAGCAGCAGCACCATAGCCAAGCCGGAGCCGATGGCCATCCATGGGACTTCGGACCCTTGGATCGCGGCGTGCTCCGGAAGCAGGAACTGGCAGTTTCTGCCTCCGTAGCCGGGCACACACGCGCAGACGTAGCGGTTGTTTCTCTCGTGGCAGGTGGCGCCGTTGTGGCAGGGGTTCTGCTCACAGCGGCTGATGGGGGAGCTGCAGTTGCGGCCGGTGTATCCGGGCGGGCAGGTGCAGGTGTAGCCGGTGGGACCCTCCTGGCACGTCCCGCCATTTTGACAAGGATAGGCAGAGCAAACATCACCTGTCTGGTCGCAGTTCATACCAGCAAACCCCTCTGGGCATTGGCACAGGTAAGAGTTGACTAGATCCACACAGCGGGCGCCTGAAACAGAAACAAACTCCCGTCTTACTGTTTGTTCTTCAAAGAGACGACGGCCTCTAGCTGCGTTTCCATTACAAATGTTCGCAAATGTTTGTCGATATTCAGCTAATGTCAAAAAAAAAAAAACACAATTTCCCACTTGCTGTGTTTCCATTAAATTGCACATTGATAAGGTTGTTCATGTGATAAATCATTAAAGTGAGATATAGTCATAATTCAGCCATGTTGCTCATCATCTACCAGCCAATCAGAAGAGATGTTTTGTTCCCGCGTTGGAGCAGCAAACCCCTCACACCAGGGGTGCCCGAACTTTCTATCGTGTGGGCCAAAATCGACAAGTCAATAGCAAAATATAGTAAAATAATTTAAGATTAAAATAAAATCAAGCAATTACAGTTATCTGATTTTGTAGAAACAATCCCAAACTTTAAAATGATTTTGCACATTTTCTGTTTTAAAAGACATTTAATTTAGTTTTCAAATTGTTTTGGGCTTGGTTGAACAAATTTATTCTGTTACACGAAAAAGATTTGAGTCGCTCTCCTTCAAAACACTTGCTACATTCAGGCAAGTATAAGAAATAAAATAAAAGCAGCAAAGTCGGCTTCTCATTAAAAGTCTCTATATTTTACTTTATTTTCTAAATTATTTTTAATATTTCTTGTTTTAGATTAGATTTATTTAAATATATTAAATGTACATATTTATTATATTTAATATCAGGGTAATAAGTGAGTATCACTGGTCAAATTATTATGATTCTTGAATTCCAGTTGGGGGGCCGCACACAAAATCTCTCCCAGGGCCACAAATGACCCCCGAGCCACACTTTGGACACCTCTAGCGTTTTGCTTTGGAGAAATCATAGTTGGCTATGGATTCAACACAACTTTTTATAAACTGTGTGATGCTGAGAGAGCTCAGATGCACATTGTCCCCCGTCATCTTACAACTACTTCCTGTCGTCTTCTTCATCGTTTCCGCCAGTAGTAACAGCCGACTGCTGATCATGTGACTCGTGTGATGCAAAAAAGTGTTTCTGTTGCAGTTTTGCAGAATACAAGGGTGAAGAAAAACTGCATCCTATTAAAAAATGTCAGTTTTTCAAAGTTGTCACGTTTCCATTAAGCAAATTTATTTTCGCAATTTCAATTGGTGAAATTTTAAGGTTAATGGAAACACAGCTAGTGACCACATAATTGCACATATTGGATTTAGGAAAACAAATTTGCTTAATGGAAACACGAAAAATGTTTTAGAATTACGTTGCTTTTCATAAAACTGCAATGGAAACACTTCTTACGCATCACACGTCACGTGATCAACAACCGGATGTTACTACTGCCAGAAAAGATGAAGAAGACGACGACAGGAAGTGGTTGGATGATGACGACACGGCATGTTTTTTAATGGTTTATTGCGATTTATGTGACCTTAATTACCTTTAATGAAAACACCACAATCGTAAAATTGTGTGTTGTTTTTTTTTTTTTTTTTTGACATTAGAGGAACCCGGACAAAGTCTGGCAGACATTTGTAAAGCAGAGCTTTGCAGCAGAACATAAACTCCTCGGCGTCGCAGCGTCTCTTACCGTTGGAGCAGGGACTGGAGGTGCAGTGGTCGATCTTTTTCTCACAGTTGAATCCTGCGTATCCAGTGGGGCACTGGCAGAAATAGCCTCCGTCAGGGTTGTCGGCGCAGCGCCCTCCGTTGGAGCAAGGCCCATCCGCACACGTCATGGCACTTAACTCGCAGTTGTTGCCATAGAAACCATGAGGGCAACTGCACTTATATGTGTTTTCTGAATCCTGAGTGGGGAGAATAATAATCACACCAGGTTGACGTCAAGATTTTTCTCGCTGCCGGATCTGCAGCTATACATCAGATATTTTTTTAGAGGCCTCTTTGGTTTCGTCTGAATAAGTGGAGCAGGTGCCAGGCTACATTCAGACGTTAGTTTTTTCCACACTTACAGTGCAGCTTCCCCCGTTGCGGCAGGGGTTTCCAGCACATTCGTTGACCTTGATCTCACAGCTGGCCCCAGTGAAGCCGGGCCTGCAGGAACAGGTGTAGCTGCCCTGGCCGGTGTTGCTGCATGTGGCTCCATTCATGCACGGCTTGTGGTGAGTGCAGTAGTTCAGATCTGGAAGGACGCAGCACAACATGTGGATTAGGCTCAGTGCAACATATGGCACAACCAAAGTGACAGAATGCCTTTTGTCTTCCGCTACATTTCACTAAACCTCTGGCTCCCCGTCTCTGCCGCTTATCTTCACACTCTGGTTGTTTTTCTTGTTTCAAGCATGACAGTTATGGGTTTTATTCTGGTGTTTTGTGGTACTATTGTGACAAAAGTGACAAAAATAACTATTTATTACTCTGTTTTTTTTAGGTAACTGTAAGGTTGTTTCTACATGTGGCATCAGTTATAACCCCATAAACACAAATGATGCTCTTGGAAAAACATTCCCATTTTCATATGACACCAGTCATATGAAAAGTGTATTTTTTAATCACTAAACTGCACATATGTGTCCAGACTTATTGATACTCTCAAATAAAAACAGATGTGAAAATAGTAAAACTAACAATCTGAGCATTACAGTCAGGTTTGGGGAATTTTAAACGCAACTCATACTTATCATGATAACAAATTTGAGATGCAACGATGTGATATTAATATCTATTGGTCCCAATATTTTTTTAAGTGGTTAAGATCTAGATCGGGTGTCATTGGCAATGTGCACATCTATTCAATCTAATTCTATACTATGTGAGCTTGGCAACATATTGTTTTTTAATTTATCTGACATCATATTTAGCATTCCGAATTGCACTTTCTGAACATTTTTACAGGTTTGTTGCGGTTTCTCTTACATGTTTGACTGAGGAAGTCGAGCTATTGCTGTCAGTTTCAGTTTCTTTATTGTTTATTTTTACACTGCACTACAAAAAGAACTAAAGCTTACTCCATTCTGGTTTAGTTTTTAGTGCGAATATGTTAGCATGCTTGAACTAAGACAAAAGTAACTTACAGCTAACTTATCAGGAAGACATGAGAGTTTGTTTAGAGTCCATAATTCCTTCATATTGATGAAAAAGTACTGGATCCATTGGCAGATTATTTCACTTATAATAAGATATTTTTCCCATGTCATAAGTAAAATATTCTGTCAATAAAACAAGCACTTTTTCATCAATATTAAGTAATTATTAACTCTAAGCAAGCTTATATCTTCCTGAAAAGTTACTTATTAGTTAGTTTTGTGTTATTTTAAGTGCACTAAGATATTTGCACTAGAAACTAGACCAGATTACTTGGCAAGTCTTTGTGTTTTTGCAGTGTACTCTTTGTTCTTACAACCTTGTGATGGTTGTAAGAACAACTGTCTCCTCCTGTCTCTTCCTGTCTCTTCTTGTCTCCTCCTGTCTCTAGTCTCCTCTTGTCTCCTCCTGTCTCTTCCTGTCTCCTCCTGTCTCTTCCTGTCTCCTCTTGTCTCCTCCTGTCTCTAGTCTCCTCTTGTCTCCTCCTGTCTCTAGTCTCCTCTTGTCTCCTCCTGTCTCTTCCTGTCTCCTCTTGTCTCCTCCTGTCTCTAGTCTCCTCTTGTCTCCTCCTGTCTCTTCCTGTCTCCTC
>CAEGAE010061803.1:0-25491 GCA_903067095.1 Girardinus metallicus | reverse complement strand
TCCTTCTTCGATGATTTTTTGTTTCCTTGTTTTTTTTTTTTTTCTGCCCCAATCCGCCCGCCCCCGCCCTTGCCCCCCCCCCCCCCCCCCCCCCCCCCCCGCCGCTTGTCTGTCTCAGGATGTCAGGTGAAAAGACAGGTGATGAAAAGACAGAAGTCATATTTTATTTTAGAGTTCTCACATTTTGCAGAAACACTGGAGGAAACCAGGATCCCCCATGGTGGGACATGCAAACAGACATTAGAAAAAGTGTTTAGAGCCCAACTTGAATGCCTTAAAAACAACAGCAGCAACAGCTATGAGCACAGACTGCCAGGCAGTACGCCATGGGTTTATGGTTGGTTGTCCTGTGATGGAATGGGGCACACTCTTCAGGTGTACCAGGCTTTTTCTCAATTATCTTGGTCATTATGCAGGATGACCAGTCTTCCTGCATATACCTACAGTGTCGGAGTAGGTGTAGACAGTGGAAGGATGGGCGGACTCTACCCATCTCCTTGGCTATGTCACCCAGTGAAAGGAGCGATCATTGGCCATGACAAATGATCTTTATGATGTTCTAAAACTATCTTGGTTTAACCTCAATGCCAGAAATCCACAAAATGATAAATATGTACAACTTTACACTAAAATTCCCATCTTTCTATTGTCCATACTCACTCCACTTGTCCACTGAGGGCCTGGCTGATGCCTGTCTTCAGCTGCAATTGGGCAAAAAGTAGGTCGTCACTCCACCGTAGCAATAAAAATCCCAACATAAAATACTTATTAATAGATAGCAATACAGCTGAGAACACTTCATTAATAACTAATGAGCCATTAAACAGCAGCTATTAGGCTCTTATTTATTGATGGTGGGTGAATATTTGACAAGAACTTTGTCGCTTTTATCTCCACTTTTGCCCTTTAACTAAAACATTTATCCACTCATTATTGGTCTACAAAGGCTGTACTACATACAGTCTTTGTGGACTGTATGTTGTACATACAGTCCACAAAGGCTGTATGTACAACATACATACAGAAGGTTGCAGAACTTATGCAACCGTCATTTATTGAGAGGTTAACAGCGTCATGTGTCATTTAAGATGGCATTTGTTGTGAATTCGGACTTTGTAAACAGAGTTGAATGGAAAACCGAGTGCATCCCCAGAAATAAGGTCTACTGTCAAAATGCAATAAACTGTTGAGATTTTATCATTGGTGTGTTTGACAGATTTTCTGAACTAGCGAAGTAATGTGTTAAAGTGTGACTTGTACTTCAAAATGAAGCTCCCGAATGATGCTTAAACATGAGTCATGAAGAGAAAAGCCAAGCATATGCTTGCAGCATTAATTGGAACCGCTGTGTTTTGGAGCCTTTATTTAGAAAAAAAAAATACTGAAAGCACAGGGATTTAATTGATGAGGTCGCTTCGTATCTCTGGAAACTTAGTGGCTGTTTCTGTCAAAACCTCAGCGGAGTTCGCACTCCCGCTGAGCAGAAATGTATTCCTCAGGCCAAGGGACGCTGCCAATTGGGGATTTTGCACTCAACTGAAAACTGGCAGCTGGTGAGTTCATGACAACGTGTCAAGTGCGAATCTGCGCAAAGGGCAGAAGGGCATGTGCATGTTTGTCGATTTTCAAGACGGTGTGAGAGAGAGTTCGAGCGCACGTTCCGTGCTTTTATGTTCGAATGTCACGTGCGGCTCCGTGCGGCTCGCTTTCATGTGTGCGGGTTTCGCTCCCTCCCGATATTTGCAGTCGCTAATTTTCAGCTAAAAGCAATGGAAAACTAGAGAGCTGTACGCCTGTATCATCACGTTTCAAATTAACCGTAAAACAAGAGGGAAAACTGTGAGAGTTGATTTTGTCTGCCCACGTGGAAACTCCCATCAAATGTTTCCAAAGCAAAATCTGTAATAACAGGCAGAGGTTACTTGCTGCCCTAATTCGCGTTGGAATCTTGACCTTCTTCATTGCAAATTAAAAATCATTAAAAAAACAAACAAACAGAAAGATGAACAAAAGGTTAACTTAAATAATATATTATGAAAGGAAAAGCTTTCAATTTACAGACATAAACTTGTGGCAAAGTGGCTCGGTTTATTTGTTTTCTAAGCTCAGGCTAAAGACGGCTGTTTTTCTTAAGATAATCACAGACATCACATGTGAACGTAATGATGCAAAAGAAGTTCAAGATGTGTGAAAGTCTGGAGGAAACCAATTTGAAGAACTCTCTTTGTCTGTTTTTGCTAAACTCGCCTAGGCAGAATCACGTCTCTTGACATTTCTGGGAGCTCGGTGAAACAAAGGTTCTACATCTCTGGATGTTGAGGGTCTTCCTTCAGAAGCAAAGATATATTCGCAGATTTTTTTTGTTTTATTTTTTTTTATTTGGATTCTAATAAGTGATGACCAGTAGGGAAAAAAAAAACATATCTGAAGGAAATCTTTGCAACTTTATGAAAAAATTAAATGACATTGTTTTTACTATTTGTTTCGATTTAAAGAGGAGCAAATATGAAAGTGGACTTCTGTCATGTTAAAACAACTCCAATCATTTCATGGGGTGCAAAAATGAACACGCTTAGCCAAAACGTCTGTCTGCTTCAAACTCTATTTTGAGAACTTGGTCCATATTGACACTATAAACTTATTACACTTGCTGCAGATTTGTCATATCTGCAGCAACACACAAAGTCTATATGTCGTCTGATGGACTCCTTAAAGTTGTTCGGTTGCATTAAAATGTGGTGACTGTGGAGTCGATTTGAACATAGTGAAGTCCGTCATGTCTTAAAAGCCACTTTAGGAAGATTTAAGCTTTGTGACATGATGCATTTAGGACCTTTTATCGGTCATTAAATGATGAAAGTGGAATTAGAATATAGAGTAATAATAGAATTAGTTTTGTTTGTTTGTTTGTTTGTGTTTTGTACCATCTGACTAAAAACCAATTCTCACCTTCCTAAAATAATGACGTCATGCCTAAATCATCTTTTGACAAAAATTTTAGGAAGGTGACAAAATCCAGCTTAATCTCAATATATTTTCATTTAGAATAGATCCTAAAAAATACCTGGACTTGGTGGAAACAGTTTTTGGGGATCAAAATAGCCCTAAAATTTAAAGCTTGAAAAAAAGAAGAAAAAAATTAATAAGTCTGGGACTGTATAAAACTGTTGTGTCTTTTGTCCCAATTTCTCAGAAAACTTCCAGGTCTTATTCTAATACTGTTATCCTTATTCAGAGAAGGCACATTTTGCTCTCGTACACAAAAATATCCCACTTTTTCTATTTTTCATCTAGTTAGTTATTCATTCTTTCTGCTTAGCTGCGCCCTAGTGATTGATGGACTTTCGTTGTGCCTGTCGTGTTTTTGAGGTCAAAATGTACAATGTGACAAATGAACTGAATATCAGAAGGAAAAAATACATCCGTAGCATGTCAGACCAATCTGATTAATAAGGAGCTAAAAACATGAAAAACGATGTGGAAGAGAGTCTGTGTTGTTCACATGCATTTCTGCTTCGTTGCCCTGTGTGCTGGTGTATCTCTTCTCTACCCCGAATGGTCTTAATCAAAGGCACACATGGCAGCTGAGTAATACTCGACGGCATTTCTATTAGTTAGTTTTTCTGTTTTCTGTAGCAGTAGTCACGCTGTAAAAAAACAAAAAAAACGGAAAAAGTCTTTACTAAATGTTTGAATATGTCTGATTTAAGCCAGGAAATGTCATCATTTATAATAATTTCTAACCAACCACAGACTGATTTTGGAGTTTCGTCCTTTGTTGAAATGTCAGCTGTTTGATTGCCAGAAAAGTCCACAGTAAAGAGCTTTTTAATCTGGCCGGTCTTTAAATGGTCAGTCAGACGAGAGCTGCTGGATGTTTAGGAAATGCTGAAACTGTGAGATGATCTGAGTCAAGCAGCATGCAGTCATGATTTTTCCCTTTGCCTGGTCACGCTGCCCTTAGCTCAGTTACTTCTCTGACTAAAACACTGAAACCGAAGCTCTGGACTTGGACTGATTCAAACTCTCCACTAAAGGAAACACTTGCTGATAGTGAGACTATGGATTTTATGTCAGTCTCACTTATTTATAAGAGTAACATAGATTTAAAATCACAAGTGTGCATAATTCATGGATATTTAAGCTTAGAAATTTACCCATTTGGACTATTGGACTAGCTTGATTAAGCTATGTTAAAATACTTTAAAATGAGACAGAAATCATTTCTCATACCAATCTGGAGGATTAATTGTTTTCTTGTCCACACAGTGAACTTTACCGCATATAAAAGAAGCAAGAGCATATTTATATTTATCAAGGATTGGCACAAAAAGACAGTTTTGAGTTAAAGAACCTAAGAAAGTCAAAGGGAGCAAGTAAACTGATTTAATTGAGTAAATTGACACAAACAAAGACAATATATATATATATATATATATTGAATATATTGAATATATAATAATATGGATAGTATTTTCCATTTGCAGAAAGTGCAAATGGACTAGTTACTAAATACTAGTTACTATTTGTAGCCTCTAATTCTTCTCGTAATGCCTCAGCTTTATTGCATACATTTTTATATTGTATTCCTATGAATACAATATTCTAAGATCTCCATTTTGAAAGTTACTTTTTATTTATATCATATGATTAAACTGGAACTTGTCCTCATTTGAATAAAGGATTTTCTTTGTAATTGTTCATACAAATATATTGCAGTGAGTAAGAAAAGCTGTTTTCAATAAGGTGAAATATGGCTTCCAATGAGGCTTGTTTGTGAGATTGAAGTACGTTTTGAAAGCAGCATTGAACATGTATTAAACATACTTTCTATTAAGCCTACTTTCTGTATGAAAAATGTGTTTTAATTAGTCTGATGAGTTATTCTAATCCTAAATGTCAGGTTTTCACTAGCTGTAAGTGGAAAGTCATCATAGTTAACAAAAACAAAAGCTTGAAAATGGTCTGTATAGTTACTATATATGGGTTTCACTTGTAATATTGAGTTACTGAAATAAATTAACTTTTCAATAATATTGAAATTTATTGAATGTTTCTGTAAGTAAAGAATAAAGGAAATAAAACAAAACTAAACTCTTAAAGTGAATTTCTGTATGAAGTAAATATAAATGTTTTATTTACATTAGAGGATTTTGCATTTAGTTAAGTCTGAGGAAAAAAGAGAGAATATATCCTCTCTGGCAGTGTGGCTCTGAGAAATGTTTTCTGAGTGTCAAGGTGACAGATTTACTATCACAAGTGGAACATTGAGGCTTTTTTGCTAGAATGCCACACTTGATATATCAAACTTTATTAGAAATTGTTTTGGGGATTTTTCAGATGTAATGGACAAGAAGGTGGAAAAAGAAAGAAGGAAAAAAAATGAAAGTGAGAAGGTGGGGCAAAAAAGAAGGAGAGAAAGATTAAAGAGCTATTTACAGAACAACTGAAAAGAGAGAAACTGGACTTTAATTGAAATAGTCTGAGGAAAAAAGATATATTATGGATATAGGTCACATAAATATGAAAACAGAGCTGCCACCCTACTGACAAAACAGGTGTATCGTGTCAACTTATGACTTGGTAATTATTTATTGGTAAATAATTACCAATAAATAATTACCAATTATTATTTATTGGTAAATAATAATTTGTTTTGTTATACTACTTAATATAACAAAACAACCACAACCAAATTTTGCTTAGGGCCCCATGAAGGCTTGGGACGGCCCTGAATACATGTAAGACCTGAAAATGTATCTTGCCTCCCTTCTATTTGACCTTCATAAACTTATGGGGACCCAACTTCAGGATCCTGTTCAATCATCTATATTTTATACAGTTTATGGTCAGCACCTGTCAGGAATTTATGAGAGCTTCAAGGAGACAACAGGGTTGAAAGAGGCAACAGGGAAACTGAGGGCTACAGAAATAAATGCCACAGACTGACCAGGAGTCTTTATACAAGATATTATGAGCCAAGCACAACTAATATTCAGCTACTTAATTTCATAGTTGGGAGATAATACTGATAGCTTGTTATAAACAAGCTGTGTCCAATAGTTTATTAAAAAAAAACAGTCATTACTTGTAGTTAATTGTTTAATAATTGTTGAATAGCTTATAAAACAAAAATATTGCTGCTAAATTTTTTGCAGTGTAACTTTACAAACGGCACCCTATTTAAATCATTATATACATTAGAATGTATGTAGTGATTTAAAAAGTGTAATAGCGCAACACTTAGCACTTTCAAAAATATCTCTTTTTTTTTGCGCACGTTTTATTCGGAAAAGCCAATAAAAGGAAGTAGATTTTTGAAATGGAACTTTACTTGCCATTTATTGGTCAATGAGGAGGAAGTCACCGGAAGTAGCAATGTAGCTTGTTTGGCTAAGTCCCTACACGGAAAACCTCTTAAGAGGTTATGTAAAACCACAACTGTTTATGTCTCTGATTGACTATCTAACAGTCGCAGTGATTACATCGCTCCCATATAATTGTTTTGAACCACTGTGATATTTATAGCCGACTTTATGTACAGAATGCCATTAGCCTTCAATAGCAAAGTGGAGCTACGGCAGCTAACAACAGAGACGGAAGATGCTTTTTACGATGCTGAAGCTTTTAAATGTTTGTAATTTAGTGCTACAAGACGAGTCTATGCTCCACCCTCTGGGGATTACCACCTCGTTCGTAGACAGCTCTGTCCTTTTCAGCTGAAGACCGAGAGACTTGTGACACTCAGAGTGGAGCCAGAACTACTGACCAGGGTATCAGACTCTGCTCTGCAGCATCGATTGAATTCTGCTACTGGTTGAATGTTTTATTAATGCACTATATCTGATCAGATCTTGATATGTGTCTGATTCCTATTTCAGACAACAGAAAAACAGAAGATCCTGATGATATGGCTGAAACCTTGATTTAGTAGAATGTGTGAAGGTTGAAGACAAGGATTGTGAAAAGGAGAATCCCAGGTGGAGCGAGGATGTCTGCGATAATGAAGGTTGAAACAGATGAGCCTGGAAGGTTCGGCTCGGAGCCCCTCATATCTGCAGCATCCACATCAGAAGAAGAGGAGGAAACACAAGACAACAAAGAGTTCAGTAAGTGACACACATTTGTTTGTCTTGATTGGAGCAAGTTAAAACCGGCTGCTTAGAAACGAATGTTCAATTGTGGAAAATCATATTCATTTATAAATTAACTCTATGTCTGTAAATAAATACCCCTGCAGTAGTTGCAACAGAGTATGCACTGCAGTCAGTCACAAGTCTTTGCATGTAATACAAGAAATGTATATTTAATCAGTTTATAACAGTAGTCTCGAGTGTAATATATATGTTGAAAACAAGCAAAAATGCCTTCATCATTGAAAATACTTTTGACCAGATATAATACCATCTCACACATATGCTGACTGGTGATGATGGACCAAAGGAAAATGAATAACAGGCAAGCAGGAAAAAGTCACAGACAATTCTTGACCGGAGGTCAGAGCAGTAGGGAGAAGCAGCAGAGAAAAGTCTCATCTGTGACTAGTTGCAGTGGTGCGATCTTGGATATTGTTTAGGTGCACTGTTGAGAAATCAGTTCGCATTTGCGACCAAATTGGTTGGACTCTAGATCTCAATCAGCCAGAGGTGGCATTTAGGAAATGTGTGTCCACAGCCATTTTTTGACATAGATTTTATTTATTTAAATTATATCAGGTTGTCATGTATTTTTCAATGTTCTCAGTTCCTCAGATGTTGGTGATTAAAGTGGTTCCTGATGACTGGAGTCCCAGTTCGGACCAACCCAACCCAGATTTCCCCTACATAAAAGAGGAAGAGAAGGAACTGAGTGTCAGTCAAGAAGAAGAGGAGCTTACTATGAAGAGTAAAGATGAAAAGAAACCTCAGTTACCAGAGGTTCATCAGATCAAAACTGAAGACATTATGGAGACAGAGGCTCCTGACAGCAGCTCAGCAGAAGAGCTAAAAATGGACTCTAACGAAGACAACTGTGGTGAACCAGAAAGAGACACCATCACAGATCCAGTGTGTTCTTACCAACATCGTAAGACGACAGTTCACAGAAGTGATAAAACGTCTAAATTGTGTTCCAAACTTATGGCTCAGACAGGATTACACACTGGAGAAAAGCCCTTTGGTTGCAAAGTTTGTGGCAAACGATTCAAACATAAGACCAATTTTAAACACCATATGAAAATTCACATTGAAAACAGAGAACATAACTGTGAACTTTGTGGTAAAGGATTTAAAGCTAAGCATTTTCTTCAAACGCATATGAGGCTTCACACCGGAGAGAGGCCATTTGCATGTGATGATTGTGGGAGAAGGTTTCATGCTAAGGCAGTTCTTAAAAGTCACCTGGAGGTACACTCTGGAGAAAGGGCTTTTTCCTGTGACATTTGTGGTTCAAGATATAAAAGGAAGGAAACTCTTAAGAAGCACACGTGGGTCCACACGACAGAGAAACCCTTTGTTTGTAGTGTTTGCAGTAAAGGATTTTATCATCAAAACAGTCTAAGGATTCACATGAATGCTCACACAGGACAGAGACGGTTTATATGCAGCGTTTGTAGTAAAGGATTTGCAGAACAAGAGACTCTGAAAAGACACATGCGCGTTCACACGGGAGAGAAGCCGTTTATTTGTGGTTTCTGCTGTAAAGGATTTTCACAGCAAATTCATTTAAAGAGACACATGCATGTTCACACTGGAGAGAAGCAGTTTATTTGCAGTGTTTGTAGTAAAGAGTTTTCTCAACAGCATCATCTGAAAAACCACATGGAAGTTCATACCGCATCATTTAGCTGCAGTGATTGCAGTAAGCGTTTTGTGAAGGAAATCCAGTTACAACGACATGCAAGAGTCCACACACAGGAGAGGCCGTTTGGTTGTGATGTTTGTAAAAGCAGATTTAATCAAAAGTGTCAGCTTGAAAATCACATGAGAGTGCATTCAGGAGAGAAACCGTTTGTTTGTGAAGTTTGCAGTAAAGGGTTTTCCCAACAAGGAAATCTGAAGCGACACATGGTTGTTCACAAGGTCTGCAACTAATGATTATTTTGATAGTTGAACAATAATTTTCATCAGCTACCTTTATTTTGCAACTTCTCGATGCTCCATCCAATCATCCAACCAATTATCCATTCATCCATCCATTTTCTAACACCCTTGTCCCTAGTGGGGTCTGGAGGGCTGCTGGTATCCATCTCCAGCTAACGTTCCAGGCGAGAGGCGGGTTCACCCTGGACAGGTCGCCAGTCTGTCGCAGGGCAACACAAAGACAGACGGAGAGGACAAACAACCATGCACACAAACACACTCACACCTAGTGAGAATTTATTGATGCTCCAATGCCTGTGAATTTATAAAAAAAATTCTCATATTAAACTAAAATGGACTTGTGAATCCCTACTTTGCTTTGATCAGCTGTAGGTCAAAATCTTAAACTCTTAAAAACAAGTCAGAACCGAATAAAATTTTTTACTTGTTGCAGCAAAAAGATGAAAAAAGTAAAATGGGTTATTTTCAATGACACTTTTTACTATGACTGCCAATGACAATATTTTTCCTTTCTGTACAGTAGTGTAATTTAATATATCACTGTTTATGTACCTCAGAATAACATGCAAACAAAGATTTGCACTTAAAAGTACAAATGGTATGCATTTCTACCGCTCCATTATTACAAATAAATTCTGTATTTCCACATAAAAAGCCAGAGTTCTCAGAATCTCATATATTAAGAGATAGAGCTAGAAAATCCAAATAGACCCTGATATCATCATGAGTAAAACACCTAAGGCAAAGCCATCCGTCTCTTTTATACCCTCTGTGGCTGCTGTCTTGTATTTTATGTCCATTGGACTTGAGATGATTCTTATTCCGTGATTGGTGGAAGCAGAAGGCAAATTTGTGGCCTGAGAAGAGGTTTACTTTATGATGGACCAAATATATGTAAATAGTTTTTATACTGTTTTATGATCAATTCACAATCTATGATAACCATCCCTCTGTTACAGGTGGAAATTTATGCATTTTTTGCTACAACCTGTTACCGTGCATCTTTCCTTTAAAAAGATTAATGAAACATTGTACACTATGTCTATAAATAAAAAGGTCTAAAGTGATTTGTTCTCTGTTCTTATAAACCAGAACACAACAAGAAAAGTAGTGTAAGTAATAAGCAGACTTTTGGGCAAATTTCCCTTTTTGGTCAGAAGGGCCGATGGAGCAAAACTTGCAGCCTTACTTCAGTCGGCTAACACTCTACACCATTAAATTGGAAGGAAGTTGTATTGATTTGGTCAACTGCACAAAGTGCACATTAACACATGCAAGCACATCAAGTCAACGCATTCAGGAGGTTTTGGAAAACCTCCATTGGCTCCTCAGTATCTGGGTGTCATTTCTCCAACTGCTCCTTACTCATGGATCTCAAGCTGCTTTGGTTCGGCATTAGAACTCATTATTTAAATGCTCATATATTATCCACCATGTTCGCTTCAAGATGATTAGCAAGTGACTACAGCTGAAAATGACATTATGTGTGTGCAAACATTGTCAGAGACACAAACTTGTAATTTTGGAGACTGCAGCCAGAGAACTCTCCTCACACTAATATCAGGGGATTTTTAATTTTTTATTTTAGAAAAATAATGATCAATTTATTACCAAAACTATTAATGTTAACAGGTTAAAAGCTGTTTGTATGCCAGTAGTCATGGCAATAATAGTTTTTGCCTATAGAATAAAAGGTTTATTAAAATACTTTATCAATTAAAAACTACATCTTGTTAAAAATACGTTATTAATGTATTACAGCAATTACAATTCATATAACTAACTGAAGAAAAACAGCGGAAAGCAAAGCCAAAAAAACAAAGTGTTGATAAAAGTCACTTTTAAACTCTCAGTTAAATCGTGTGTAATAAGTATGTTCAAAAGATGACATTGAGATTGTATGTAATTGTTTTTGCTTTGGAATTGGACCTGTCCTCTTGCTTTCAGGTGACGTTTTGGTGAATAAGACTGAAAACAAATTATATAGTAATTAATATATTTGGAAGATTCTAAACAGAATAGAGCATAAACAAGTGGCTAATATTAGTGAGTTCCTTCGCAGTAACATTGTTTTAATTTGGAAAGTTAATATTTGAAAGAGGACGTAGCTTCTTTAATCAGAACTTGACTTGAAATGCAATGGTCAGATAGCAGGCAGTAACCGGAAGTAGCAACGTTAGCCTGACTGGCTAATCTTTCTATACCCCGATAAAAAACATCTTAATGTTTGTGTAAGAACATGTGTGCTGCGTACTTGATATTCTAGTCTTCGCGATGACGTCACAACTACATGCTTGCAGTAGCGTATTTAAGGCTTAATAAACAGAGCGAACGAGTGGCTGATCGACCGTTAGCAGCCATGTAGCTAAAGCAGCTAACAGCAGAAACTTAAGCAGTATTTCTGGCCTTGACGCTTTTAAATGTTTGTGCTTTGAGACCACAGGACAAGTAAGTCTGTACGTCTTCTGACCTTGTTGTCCATCTGAGGACCGAGAGACTGGAGACAGTAACAGAGTGGACACAGCACTACTGACCAAGGTACTAGACTCTACTATTACACTTTATTTGATAGATGCCTAATTGTACCTGATTCTAATTTCAGACAGAAGAAGATGCAGGGTATCTGACTGAAACCTATGTATTATAGAACATATGAAGGTTGAAGACAAGGACAGTGGAAAGGAAAAGTCAAGAGGAGTGAGGATGTCTGAGGCGATGAAGGTTGAAGCAGATGAACCTGGAGGGCTCAGGTTGGAGCCCCCCATACCTGCAGCATCCACATCAGAACTGGAGCAGACTGAAGACAACAAGGATCTCAGTAAGTGGCAAACATTGGTTTGTCTCAGGGAGAAAAGTACTTATCCTTTTTACACACATAAAAAGGATAAGTGTATCACTTTCTAAATGACATAACGATGTCTTATTAAGATTGTGTTGGATATAGAATAAAGCCAGGGGTGTGAAACTTCAAGCTTCTCATTTACCCATCGGATAACGTATGCATGTTTGGGGTACCAGTTAAGGGGTCCAAAGCTCATCCATTTTTCTCCTAAAGCCAGTAACAAAAAGAGCTTTATGGTATTTGAACAAACACTTCAGGCGGCAGACACTATCAAAATATCTCATGCATTTTTGGGGGTGCACCAATCAGTTGACCTTGTTTCTTTGATTATGGGTGACCAGCAATCAGCCGATACATGTGAAACTGAAGTTATCCACTGATCATATTTATCTCTGCCATAGGAGAGGACTGACTGACCAGAAAACTGCAATTGCTGCACCGCTAGTATTTTTATTGTCATTTAATATTTTCTTGTGTATGATGTTTCGTAATTTATATTTGGTGCTTGTTTACATCATTGTTGGGGTTGCTATCCTTTTGGCTGACATGAGTAAATATAAGTTTAGCAATTTTTCTTTTATTTAAAAAAACTTAAGCATTAAATCAGTTATAAATATTTAGTAGTTTTGTTTTGTGTATTATATTTCATTTTTTACTGTTATGATTTGGAGGTAATTATAATTTTTTTTCTGTGTTTCAATGATTTCAGATGTTCACATGATGAAAGCTAAAGAAGAGGTTCCCCATGACTGGAGCTCTAGTTTGGACCAGCAGAACTCAAACACCCCCCAAATAAAGGAGGAAGAGGAGGAACTAAGGATCTGTCTGAAGGAAGAGCAGCTTACTGTGAAAAGTGAAGATGAAGAGAAACAGATCATTGAGCAGATCAAAACTGAAGAAGAAAGTAAGACAGATGGTGCAACCAGGAGCACAGCAGAGAAGAGAAAATCAGACCTTGATGGAGAGCACTGTGGAGGACCAAAACCAGACAGGAACCCAAATCCAACATGCTTTTCTCAACAAAGTGAGATGACAATTCACAAAACGGGCCAAAGTTCTCAATTGTGCTCTAAACCTGCTGTTCAGAGTGGAGTCCAATCAGGAGAAAAGCCGTTTAGTTGCAGTATTTGCGGCAAAAGTTTCAAAAATAAGAAATGTGTTAGATTGCACATGATGGTTCATGTACAAAGCAGGAACCATAGATGTGACCTTTGTGGAAAATGTTTTAAAAAAAACAGTTGCCTTCAGGAACACCTTAGAGTCCACACTGGAGAGAAACCATTTGCCTGTGATGTTTGTGGTAGAAGGTTCCACGCAAAAACAATTCTTAGAGATCACCTAAAGGTTCATTCAGGAGAAAAACCTTTTTCCTGTGATATTTGTGGTGCAAGATTTAAAAGAAATGTCTGTCTTACGAAGCACTCGAAGATCCACGCTGCAAAGAAACCATTTGTCTGTAGTCTTTGCAGTAAAGAGTTTGTACACGAAAATAATTTCACGAGACACATGCGCGTTCACACAGGAGAGAAACCATTCATTTGTGGTTTTTGTAGTAAAGGATTTCCACTACAAACTCGTCTTAACAGTCACATGCGCGTTCACACAGGAGAGAGACCCTACAATTGCAGTGTATGCAGTAGGGCATTTTCATATCAAGAGACTCTAAAGCGACACATGTCTGTCCATACTGGAGAGAAACCATACACCTGCAGTGTTTGCAGTAGAAGCTTTTCACATAGTGATACTCTAAAAACCCACATGCGTGTTCACACTGGTGAGAAGCCATTTGTTTGTAGTGTTTGTAGTAGGGGATTTTCACAACAGAGATACCTTAATGGTCACATGAGTGTTCACTCAACATAGAGTCTGTTTAATTTCAGTGTTTGTAGTTGACAAGCAGGTCTAAGAAATTGATGATTGTATTTTAAGGTCTTCGGAGGAGACACAGATCAAGCAGCAACAGATTTCCAGTCAACAGAGAGGTTTGTACCAGCAGATTTTACTAAAAGTATTTTACTAAAAGCTCCTTCAGCTTTTTTCAAATTTTCAGTTGGAAAGACAGGAATGAAGTCATAATTAGGAAAATCTCAAAAAGTTTGTATTCAGGGTGGTGAAGGATTGGCTAAACCCCTATCTTTTTTTTTCCCTCTTAAAGTCCTGCAGACACATGGGTCCTGTAAAGGGAGCAGATGTTAGCCAGGTACATTTTGTACAGATTGATTGGTGCTTCCTGTCAGACAGGAAGTCTCTGTGATCCACCTGCAGATGGAGTCAGAGATGTTGTCTTGAAACAAAGCTGGGATTTTGCTGCTAAAATGAGAGCTGAAGTCCTCAAATAATATCCCGGTGTAGACGCCTGCAGAGTTCAGATGTTGAAGGACAAACAGATGTGCAATATTAACAACATTGTCTACACACCTGTTGGCTCCATAGATTAACTGCACAGGGTGTCAGAGGATTGTTGTATTTGTCTTTTTTTCCTGAGTATATCTTAGCTTTATTTGCTACTTATGTGATTGCAGTTGTGTTGGTGTTTTTGCACATATTAGAAATGTTAGTGCTGTGATTCTGTAGTTCAGCAGTATCAGAAGGAAATGGTTGTGATATATACATTTCCGAGAAGAACTGTTCTACATTGTTGCAACTTTTACATATTTTAGATCTCTTCCCAATGAGGGAAAGAACTGGAGTTGTAACAGTAACCTTTTTGTTAATGTAACCAGGCTTCCCGACTTGGCAAAATATGAATTAACACAAAACGGAGCACGCTAAAACACAGCTGCACTCGTCTCTGGTGGCACTTAAATTATCGTTTAGGGGCGATCAGGTAAGGTAAATATCTAATAGAAGACATTAAATAATATAAATTAAAATGTATGCTGTAGTTAACTCTAAGAAGGATTTGTGCAATATTTTACATTTCCACCAGGCAAATTGCATTTGGTCTTTGTTGTTTCAAAACTACTTTTTAAAACATAAACCTAAACCATACAAAACAGTGTAAGAGAAAGATCAGGATTACAAAACTGATTAAACCTTCCAGCTACTGACTCTTTTAATTTTGTATAACAGTCTACTCCCAGCAAACCCAGTAAGTGCTTTTTGTTCTTGTTTATGGTAATTGTTTCTATATTCTCGTAAATGGTGTAGTTTCAATTGTCTTAATACACTCATGCATTTTGTAGACCCAGCACTTTTTTCGAAACTATGTACTTTTTCTTTTTGACATTAATGTATATTCTCAAATTTTAAATTATATCTGTGTTAATTATGTGACTGTGTGATCCTCTGTGAATTTCAACATTGAGAAATAAATGGTAATTTTATTGTTTGCTTTATTTGTGAATTAAATACTTTCTTCAGGAATTATTAGATATGCTTAAAAACTTTCATTTTTAAAATTGACTTTCTATAGATATTTTACTCTGATTAAATTGGGAGATGTATCAAAAACATGTTATCCCAGATATTATTTTGAAACCTGGGTGATTAGGTTTTCTCAGCAATTAGTTGAGAAAAGCATGAATGCACAAAGTAGGTGAGATGAGAGGTGAGTGGAAAAAGCAGGAAAGAAGCTGCAATAATATCAAGGCTCAGATTTATACACTCTGAATTGTACAGCACACTATTTAAAAAAGGTCAAATTAAAAGCCTACAGCAGGGCTGTCCAAAGTCATCCTGCATGTTTGGTCTTGAAGAAAATCACACAACGGAAAAATATCATTAAACACAATTTTATTCAGTCGTTTTGTTCCCTTGGAGGAAATAATATCTCAGAAGTGTTTTTTTCAGTACAGAATGATCGACTAACTTTGAACAATGTTTGTATAATCCAACATGAGTTCTTTACATCTCAAAAAGAATTAGAAATGACCTTTTTTATCGCAATAAAAGAGGCCATTTTTAAATTCACCCAATTTTTAGAAATAAACAAAACTGTGCCCACATAATGCAGAGATGGATTAAAGACGATTTAGAAAAATTAACTGATTAACCGACCGCCAGCACATACAGTTGGAGTCCTTGTGAACATCAATATGCTTCTTCAGATTTTCAGTGTGAAAAGGCTTCGCTGCAAAAGTTTTGTTTCATATGTGAACACATATGACTCTTTAGACTGGCTGAATGTGAAAATCCTTGACTACAAACACTACAAATGAACGGTTTTTCTCCTGTGTGAACATGCATGTGATTCCTTAGATTCTCTGGTCGTGAAAATCCTTTACTACAGACATTGCAAATAAATGGTTTCTGTCCTGTATGGGTGTACATGTGACTCTTTAGATTAGCTCTTCGTGAAAAACCTTTACTGCAAACATCGCACACAAAGGGTTTCTCCCCAGTGTGAACATGCATGTGACTCTTTAGATTCTCTTGTTGTGAAAATCCTTTACTACAAAATTCACAAATAAACAGTTTCTCTCCTGTATGAACAGGCATGTGTTTCTTTAGAATCTCTAGTCTCGAAAATCCTTTATTGCAAACCCTACAAACAAAAGGCTTGTCTCCTGTATTAACAAGAATGTGACTCTTTAGACTAATTGAATGGGAAAATCCTTTGTGGCAAAAGCCACAAATCAATGGTTTCTCTCCTGTGTGAACGCGCATGTGACTCGTCAAATGAATTAGTTGAGAAAATCCTTTACTACAAACACTACAAATAAACGGTCTCTCTCCAGTGTGAATATGCATGTGACTCTTTAGATTTCCTTGTCGTAAAAACCTTTTACTACAAACACTACAAACAAATGGTTTCTCTGTGGAATGGATCTGTATGTGCTTTTTAAAAATTGATTTTAACCAAAATCTTGAACCACAAACATCACATGAAAAAGGTTTTTCTTCTGAGTGAACCTTCTTGTGAGTAGTAAGACTTGTCTTTGCATGAAACCTTCTACAGCAAACATCACAGGCAAAAGGTTTCTCTCCGTTGTGGACATTCATGTGTGTCTGAAGAGCACTATGCTCTCTCTTTCCTGTGTGAGTCATGATGTGTAATTTGACAAAATGCTTACGTCTGAATCTTTTATCGCATAAATTGCAACCAAATGATTTCTCCCCATCTGCCATGTTACTTTCCTGAGAGGGACATAAAGGCTCTGGATCCCTGTCTGGTTCTGGCCTTCTAAAGTTCTCTGCAACAGGTTCAGGTGAACTGATGGTTGGAACTTCTGTCTCTAGATGGTCTTCAGTTTTGATTTGATAAAGCTCTAATAAATGAGATTTCTTTTCATTTTTAATCTTCACAGTAAACAACTCTTCTTCCAGTCTGAACCACAGTCCCTCCTCTTCCTCCTTCATGTCGGCTTCTGGATTCTCACTGTCCAAACTACGACTCCAATCATGGGGAACCTCCTTAATCATAAACATCTGATGAACTGGAAATAATAAAACACAAACAGGCATTAATGATTGCTGATAATTTTATAAATTAAATTATAGAGATGTAAGGGTAAAAAAAATATAGAAATATATTGAACATTTTCACAATACATTTTTTTAGATCAGGTGTTAAGCATTTGTAGTAATTAGAAGACCATCATCAAAAAGATACAGTTAAGGACACTTTATGTGGCTGACTTTCATTTTTCAGATATTAGAATAAGTTAAAAAGACTGGAAAATCAAACAGTAACCCAGGTCTATCCAAACTCCTTCTTTAAAGCCATGTAGGAACCCTGGATATAAAACTGTTGGAAGCTTCATTCCAGTCTGTCAAAGATCTGGTTGGGCATATGGTGTCTGTTGGAATATGTGAGTGGCCCTGCGATGGACATCCGACATGTTGAAAGAGTACACGGACAAACTGTGGGTGTCACTTACTGAGATCTTTGCTGTCTTCTGTCTCCTCCATTCTGTTTCTCTGCTGCCTGAAACTGGAATCAGACACAAGTCAACCTCTGACCAAACAAAGTGTATTAATAGAAAATGTAAACAGCAGCAGAGCTGAAGCTGCAGAGCAGAGTCCGATACCCTTGTCAGTAGTTCTGGGTCCACTCTGTAACTGTCCCCAGTCTCTCGGTCCTAAGCTGGACAATAAGATTAAGGGAACTATGCGTGTGGACTCGTTTTGTAGCACTAAACCACGAATTTTTATTGGTTTAAACGTCTCTAGTTGTTAGCTGCTTCAGCTCCACAGTGGCTAACATGCATTTCCTCTCACCAACAAAGCCAAATTACTTTATGTACGGCAACCTTAGGCGATACATAATCAAAGACATTACATACAAATACGTAGAAGTAATATCTTCGCGGAGGCTGTTGATGAGAGGATATGAAACACAAATTATGCTCTCTGTAATCACAACTTAGCGGATTTTCCCTCGGAACTTAGCTAGTCAAGCTAACATCGTTCTTCCTGCTGACTGACCAATGAATGACAAATAAAGGAGAAAAAACACAACACAAACGTACACTTTTCAGAAGAAAATAACTTAAATTGGCATTTCAATTCAGTGTTGAGTATTGAGTAAGCGACAATGATTTGATTTGTCTTATAGACTGGTGGGGGAAAAAAAAGGCATTTGGAAAATAAGCTTTGTTGTGAAAAGCGGAAGGACGAGAGCTTAACTTATCATTCACTGGCTAGTGTGGAGGAAGTAACCAGATGTAAAAAGCTAGCTTTAGTTTTCAATTCCCGTTTGATAAATGGCTTAAAGTTTCTGGAAAGCAAGTGTAGTGCTGATGTTTCAGACCATCTACTCGACAATATTCGTGAGGATATTGCGTTGATATGTTTGCTTTGAATATCTCTAGCCTTTGTTGCAGTGCATACCATAATAACAATGGACTGTTAGCTACCGTGGAGCTATAGCAGCTAGCTGCAGAGACGTTTTGGGTAACTTGTCAGGGGTTCTTGGGGTTATGTGACTGAAACCTTGATTTACTAAAACATGTGAAGATTGAAAAAAAGGATTGTAAAAAGGAAAATCCCAGGTGACTGAGATGATGAAGGTGGAAGCAGATGAACCTGGAGGGTTCAGCTTGGAGCCTCCCAGACCTGCAACATCCACATCAGAACTGGAGGAAAAGACACGAGACAACAAAGATCTCAGTAAGTTAGAAAAGTGCAAAGTTCTCTCTTGGAGTCAAAAAAACACTTGCCAACGGCAATGTAGATCATGACAAGCAGTAGCTTAGGTTTTCCAGATTAAATAAACAAACTACTTTTATAATCCAGGCATAATACAGCCGCTCGCTTCTAACTTCATCTCTTTCTTTTCAGCTCTAGAAGCTGGAGGTTGGTTAGTTTGGGGAAACTGTCATATAAATCTTTATTTCCTGATCTCAATCAGCAGAAATAGATTTCTGCAGTTTAAAAAAGGGAGTTGCCAATTTTCTACAGAGCTGCTACCTTACAAAAGTGCAACAATGTACATAACATCCTTCTCTTTAAAGCACTGTGCTACTGATAAGGAACATATCAGAATATATTTGTGGTGGCCACTCTCAGTCTAGTGGTTGGCATCCTAAAAGGGGTTAATGCTGTATATTCTTGGAATTTTTATGAGTCCCTTTTGTTCCCTGCAAAAGAGAGAACAAAAGAACCAGATAACATCCAACGTTTTGGTTAACTTTCTCATTTCCAAACATTTTGACTTTTTATCAGTGTTAATTAGCTATCGCTTTTTATCTTAGACGTTAAGGAGAATGTTGTTTCAGTATGTAAAATATTACATTTTTGTAAAATTGTCAGCCATAATTAATGTCCATCAATGTTATATCTTTCCCAGTCCCTGAGATTTTGGAGATTAAAGAAGAGTTTCCCAATAACGTGAACTCCAGTTTGGACCGGCAGAACCCAGATCTTCCTCTCATAAAGGAGGAAGAAGAGGAGGAACTGTGGATCAGTCAGGAGGAAGAGTTGTTTACTGTGAAGGTTGAAGATGAAGAGAAACCTCAGTTGTCCGAACTTCATCAAATCAAAACTGAAGACCATCTAGAGTCAGAAATTCCAACCAGCAGTTCACTTGAACCTGTTGGAGAAAACTTTAGACGACCAGAACCAGACAGGGACCCAGAGCCTGTATCTCCCTCCCAGCAAAGTAACATGGCAGATGGGGAGAAATCATTTGGCTGCAATCTTTGTGGCAAAAGATTCAGACGTAAGCATTCTGTAAAATTGCACATGATGACTCACACAGGAAAGAGAGAGCATAGTTGTGATCTTTGTGGTAAAGGATTTGTAGAAAAGCGTTCTCTTCAGACACACATGAATGTCCACACTGGAGAGAAACCTTTTGCCTGTGACGTTTGTTGTAAGAGTTTTAAGTCAAAGCCGAATCTTAGAGCCCACGTACGTATTCACATGAGCGAGAAACCCTATACTTGTAGTGTTTGTAATAAAGGATTTTCAGCAAAAAACAACTTGAACATACACATGATTGTTCACACGGGAGAGAAACCATTCGTTTGTAGTGTTTGTAATAAAAGATTTCCAGCACACGCTTATCTACAGCGTCACATGTGTGTTCATACAGGAGAGAAACCGTTTATTTGCAATGTATGCAGCAAAGGGTTTTCAGAGAAGAACAAATTAAACATACATATGGTTGTTCACACTGGAGAGAAACCATTTATTTGTCATGTTTGTAGTAAAAGATTTGCCCGACAGGATTGCCTTCAACGTCACATGTGTGTTCACACAGGAGAGAAACCATTTGTCTGTAGCGTTTGCAGTAAAGGATTTTTACAACCGGCTCTTCTACAGAGTCACATGTGTGTTCACACAGGAGAGAAACCATTTAGTTGTGGTGTTTGTAGTAAAGCATTTTTATCAAAGAAGACTCTAAATAGACACATGGTGGTTCACACAATAGAAAAACCATTTTCTTGTGGGGTCTGTAGTAAAGTATTTACACGACAGGAGACTCTGCAGAATCACATGTGTGTTCACACAGGAGAGATGCCCTATACTTGTAGTTTTTGCAGTAAAGGCTTTTTGGCGAAAAAATGTCTCAATAGGCATGTGGTTATTCACACTGGAAAAAAATCATTTTGCTAGTGTTGGCAATAATGGGTTTTCATGACAAGCTCTCCTAAAGACTCCAATGTGTGTTCAGGAGAGAAATCGTTTGTGCTGTTGTGTGCAGGGGATACCTTTTATAGCAAGCTCACCTAAACAGTCACTTATGTGTTTGAACAGAAAGCTTTTGTTTGAAGCCAAGGATTTTCACATTATTGCATTTCTATCTTCTATGTGCACTGTTTCATTTTTCAATGATTATTCAGATAAATTCAGTTTTGTTTAGGACCAAATTGCAACAAATATCGTCTCTAGGTACTTTACAAAAAACTAAATCCAGTCATACAAAAATACAGTCAACTAAATACATTACAATTCAGTCCGTTTAATTTATTTTTTCTGATATAAGACTGTAAATATCTGCTTTTTGGAATGTAAGCATCTGATACTGTTAGGTAAAAACTTGTCAAAGTTAGTTGACCGTTATGCATTAAATACATTTTATTGTATTCATGTTTATTTGACTATGATAAATGTAAAACAAAAGCTTCATACACTACTTAAAGACTTTAATTAAACTAAAAAAAATAAAAATCAATCGGATCAAGGAGTTGAAAATTTCTCCCAACATAGTGAGTTTAACTCATGTTTAATTTATTCTGTACAAGAAAAAAAAAACTTTTCCTGCAATCATAACTGATACACCATATAGAGAATCATTAAAATCTTTTATTTTGAAGGTTGGTGTAACAATAATGGCATTTCTTAAGGAAATGTTTGTTCCTTGCTGGAAAGAGCTACAATTATGCCTGTATTTAACTCATCAAATTATGAAAACTTTATTTTTTGCTGTCTTATTTTTAAAAGTAGTAGATTGTATGAACATAATTGATTTACCATCTTTAGAATAATCTGCTCCTTCCTCAAGAACACTTTGACTTTAAACTAAGGTATTTCACAAAACGTGTCATCTGTCATTGTATTTAAAGCAATAGGTAATCCTTGGATGTGGCAGTTTTTTGTTTTGTTTTTGATGCAAAGAAATTGGTTTCATCTACTGTATTTTGATGTAAAAGCTGAACTAAAGATATAACTTGAAAGTTAGCAACAGCTAAAAACTGTACAACTCGTTCGTTACATTCTATGTTGTGGAACTATGTCAAACTGTATTCTCCCTGTTTAATAAAAAGAATTTATCTTCAAAAAAAGAAAAGATCCTAAAAGCTTGAACTTCTGTCTGTTTCTGTGGGTGCAGCAATATACATAAAAATCACTGGGAATGATGCAGATGAATCTCTAAGCCTCTATTTAACAGCATTCAAGTAAAATGGATTTTTAACTAATTTTGCAACAGTACCCTATAGAGTTTTAGCATATCTTTTTGTACCGCGGAATTATATTTTTTTCTACTAAAGAGCTGAATCAAAAATAGAGGTCAAGTATGACATTGATGACAGGAGGTATAAAAGGTAGCAGTATTAAGAAATGTTCTTGCACAGAAATATTAATCAATGGTTTTCAATTAACTAGCATGCAGCACCATATATGAAATAACATAAATCAAAGACTCAGAGGCTTACCTATCTGACAGCGAGTACACAAAAAAGCTCTAAAACTACAAAGTTTTCAAGAAAAGAGAGAAATTAAAACGATCACAGAATAATAAAGAACTCAAACACTTCAGCGTCACAACCAAGACATATTTTATATCTATTTAATCAAAGTAATCATTCCCATCTACAGAGGACGGTTTTCTAAAACAGACTTGAATAAAATAAACAATTCTGTTCATGACCACCGCTTGCAGCAACGTCAGCGTAACACTTTCTCTGCAGCAGTTATATAAATACAACTCTGATGAAAAAATTAAAAGATGTTGACAAAGCAAGAACACCAACCTGAACACGCTGCATGGAGTGAGCTCTGCTAGCTGGAAGAAATACATGGTTTTGTAGTTTGCAGAGCTCCGCTACTAGTCCATTGCATCCAGCTTATTAAACAAAAGTCATCCTAATAACGGACTACACGTTTTATATTGAACAAATATACAAATAAATAAAGACATAATATCCATTATTTATATGTATTCACATTTTAGACTGAACACTAAAAGTGTCAGTACAATCCAACATATATCCTATTTAAAAACACGATAAACAGGGCAAAGAAGACAATTATATTAAACTGGGGATTCCGGATTTTATTTTTTACACACATGGGACATGTATGGTTTCACATCTTATATATTTTTATTAAGGCAGGCACTAAGTATTAAATTGTATTGCTAGCTTTAAACACCATTGTTGAACAAAACATTTCCCCCTTAAATGTCATACTTTAGTGTTCACAGAAAACCTGTTTCACAGAGCACGCCTTGGCAGGTGGATAATTCTAAGAAATTAAATACAATAAAAAAGGTTACTATTTTATGACATGTTATTAATTCGGATAGATCAAAAAAACAAAATTCTCTTGTACTGAAGATAGTGATGTAGCAGCGTTATCTCCCTTCAGGAAATCACAAGCACCAATGAGAAGAGCAACACCTGTCACATGACGCCCAAGCAGCAGAGGGCAGCTGCAGCAATAACGACATGACAATTGGATCTAGATGTCTGATGATCTACTAAACACTGAGTCCTTTTTTTTTTTTTTTTCAAACATTGTGAAATAATTTCCATGTTTGCTGGACCTCTGCTGTCGCCTCCCGCCAGTTCAATTAAAAATAATCATTTTTATTTGTAATAACTGGACAGTATTTTATGTAATTGTCTTGTACAGTTTATTATTATCGTTGCTATTGTTAATTTCGATTTTTATTATTTACAGTGGATCCGTTTCCGCTTCATTCAGAGGTCTGCTACATAAAATCTGCAGCCTCTTGGTGTTTGTTTACTTCTACAGCAAATGCATCGCTGCCATCTTGTGGTGACATTAATGCACTTCAGTCGCGTCTAAAAACACAACGTGTAACGATGTAAGGATTTTTATTTGAACTCATTTAGACAAACTGTGCTCATCCCAAGTTTTATGTATTCCATATTTTAAATGTTTGATCAAAGAAGTCAAACATTTTCAAAAGTTTTCATCAAACACTGTCAATGTGAGAGGATACAGGGACTAAAATAACCGTTCACTGTCTAAAAGCAAATGGACAGATTTGTCAATCATTAGCTACAGCCCTTATGAACACCCATGTGTCTGTTCAGATCTCCAGGTCGGGAAAACGCTTTACTGCAACAACTGCAAACAAATGGTTTTTCTCCTGAATGGACTCTCATGTGACTTTCAAGATGAATCTTTTGATTAAATCTGCTTTTACAGACATCACAGCTGAACGGTCTCTCCTCTGAGTGGAACCTCACATGCCGCTGTAGCTGTATTTCATTCATAAAACATTTACTACAGTCACTACAACTAAACGGTGCTGTATGGACCTTTGAATGGCTTTTTAGGTACACCTGCCGAGAAAATCCTTTATTACAAACACTACAAGTAAATGGTTTCTCTCCTGTATGGACGTACATGTGACTCTTTAGATTCTGCTGGAGAGAAAATCCTTGACTGCAAATACTGCAAATGAACGGTTTCTCCCCTGTGTGAACACGCATGTGACTCTTCAGTGTCTCTTGTAGTGAAAATCCTTTACCGCAAAAACCGCAGATAAACGGCCTCTCGCCTGTATGTATGCGCATGTGTCTTTTTAGATTCTCATGTCGGGAAAATCCTTTACTACACACACTACACATGAATAGTTTCTCTCCCTTGTGAGCGCGCATATGAGTTTCAAGCCTCTGCTGCAGTGAGAATCCTTTACTGCAAACACTACAAACAAATGGTTTCTCTGTCGTGTGGATCCACATGTGCCTCTTGAGATTTTCGTTTCTTATGAACCTCGTACCACAAACATCACAGGAAAAGGGTTTTTCTTCTGAGTGGACCTTCAGGTGGCTTGTGAGATTACTCTTTGCATGGAACCTTCTACCACAAACATCACACGCAAACGGCTTCTCTCCAGTGTGCCGTCTCATATGTGTCTCAAGAGAACGCTTTACTTTAAATCCTTTACTACAAATATTGCAGATGTGTTCTGTTTGTTCATTGTGAATCACCATGTGTAATTTAAAATTAGTCTCACGTTTAAATCGTTTGCCACAAACGTCACAACCGAATGATTTCTCTCTGGTGTGGCCCTTAGGTGAAAGTTTGTGTCTTTTACCTCTTCTGTGAACCATTATCTTACTTTTTTGATTGGGACGTACTAGATCTGGGTTCCTATCTGGTTCTGGTTGTGTTTCCAGCTGTTCAGCTGAGCTCCTGTCTTCAGTCTTGATCTGATGACGCTCTGATAACTCAGTTTTCTCTTCAACTTCCCTCTTCACAGTAAGATGCATTTCCTCCTGACTGATCCACTGTTCCTCCTCTTCCTCCTTTATGTGGGGGGGCTCTGGGTCCCGCTGGTCCAAACTGGAGTTCCAGTCATGGGGAACTTCAGCTTTGATCACCAACATCTGATGGAACACTGACAATCACATAGACATTAGTGTTTGCTGAGAAACAATTTATATGTGCACATACACACAAATGTACATATATATATATATA
>CAEGAE010061802.1:0-35491 GCA_903067095.1 Girardinus metallicus | reverse complement strand
TATATATATATATATATAAAGGAGAGAATAAAGCCATCATTTGCAACTCTAAGCACATTTTGAAGTGCCAGAAAGACAATGTATAATACATGACAAGTGTCCAATTGGTTTTCTTGTAATCAATATGATCAGATTACTCATCATCCTTCTGCTGCCAGATTTCCACTGGTTCAATGTGCTAAATTTATTTTACTAGATCTATTCAGTGCACTGTAGGACACTGGTTCTTAGATAATAGCTTTTTATGCTGCTGAGAAACCCTTCGAATGACCATGGACTTGGAAGAGGAAAGATCTGTTGCATTGGAGCGAAGTGCTTGTCAAGCTTGAAACAAAGATGCGTGTTGTTTGTACTTAGAACTCTGGTGCTGCTGCCAATGTTGTCTTCGGGAAAGTCTGATGGGACTCCAGAAGATATAGGAAGAAGATGACATGAAGCAGGACCTGATTCCCACTTCCAATACTGCCAAGAGTGTGTTTTGTATGACAATGATCATGTAGTCTGGCTAAAGAAACATATACGATTTGTAAAATATCAAGGAAGTTTTGATGCTCTGAAAAGTTTCCCTGAAACCTAGATTAATTTAAGTCTTCTTTACATCAAAGTAAAACCAAACATATGGGTACTTCAGTTGAGGATTAACTGTAGTTCAATTAAAGGCTCGCAGTAAAGGTTTTTTTTTTCTGTATTTTTTTGTTTTCTTACATTTTATGTCAAATTGCACATTTTCCAATGAGCTGTGGTTTGCTTTCAAAAATTATTTTCTTCCATGAAAATTAAAGTGTTTAGTGATTTTACTTAGTAAATGAAAAACATATAAATACAACAAAAAAATAGACTTTTTATAAGATGACACTGGGGCATCTCCTGGAGCTTAGCACATTTCCATACTGCTGTAATCAATTGTTTCCTTTCATAAAGACTGTGATTCCATAGGATTTAGGAGGATATTTATCTAATTACCTAAAGCTATGGGCCGATAGTTTTATATTAAAAAAAGAGACAATGTGAAGACAAATAAAGAGTAAGCAGGAGAGATGTGTACATTTAGACAAATGAGAATTACTTATATTAACTTTATGACAGATTGGGTTTTCCCTTCTTACATTATTATTTTTTTTTCTAAAGAACTGCATGTGAAAAATGCTTGACGAGCCCTGCTACGCACAAAGTGATCCTAGGTTTAATGCTAGAAAAAGTCCTGGTAATTCTTTTTTTTTTTTTTTTTTTTTTTTTTATAAACTTATTTGAATTTGTTTTGGTTTTTAGTAGGTGTCACCTCCTGCAGAAATAACCAGAAAAAAAAAAAAAAAAAAGAACAACAAACAAATGAAATCACCAAGCGTCGTAGTGGTTACAAAAGATGCATGCATAAATTGCTGAACCTCATCAAAGTACAAAGAATTTTAATACATTTTTGTAAATAAAATGTACAGAAAGGTCCTTGTGTCTTTGTGCTTATTTCCTTCTCTTGAATAAAATGTTCTAAAGTTAAAACATGTGGATTACAGAGTGTCGTAGTAGAGGTTCTCACATCGGGTTAGCCACACTGCAACCTCTGTCGGTGTATCAATAGCCTAAGCAGTGCTCGAACGGATGAGCACATAAAAGGATGAGGTCTGGCTGTTATAGTACGATATTGAGCTGTTAGTCAGTAAAAGTGTGCGTATTGGATCAATAGTAAGCACTATCCGCTTTAGTCCCGGTATCTTGCCTTGTATCCACTGATTGAGGGCTACATTGACAGCTTCAGCTGACATGTGCTCTTTCTTCCCTCCTCACTCTTCACGAAAGCCTTTGTGACATAATCAATAATGTATTATAACCCCCAGAATGTTATGGAAGCATACCGCCTGCTCTAAGTTTTTGTTGCAGGGTAAATTTTGTACATAGTGTCTTCCAAAAACCTTCACACCCATCAAACCTGTTCTTACTTTGTCACTGTACCACCGTAGACATGACTGTATTTAACTGGGATTTTATGTGACGCATCACTGGCTCCCAACCCCCTTGTCCTACATGTTATAGATGTGTCTCTGTTCCAGCACACCTGATCCAAATGATTGCATGACCTCCTCTGCAAGCCATCTGGTGCTGTTTAATCCTGTCAATCACCCAGTTATTTAAGTCAGGTGTGCGGCAGAAAGGAGCGATCTTAAAAGTGCCGAATGGGGGTGTTTGAGGACTAGTTTTTCAAGCAATTGAGTTAGATCATTACAAAATGGTAAACAATTGTGGAGTTTGCATTAAAAATTACATAAGGTTTTCAATTGTTTTTAAAAATAAAGATCACAAGTATATTACACATTCGTTTTCAGGCCCATTTGCTTAGATACACCTATTTAGTGTATATCCTAACCAACAAGTCATTTGGAGTATATCTCTACATCTACAAACTTAAACATTTGTCCATTATATATCACAAAATACTGAAAGCTTCGTCAGACTGTATGATGGCGCTGTAAGACAAATGAGAATTACTTATATTAACTTCAGTTTTTCCATTCTTGTTTGAGATTCTCTGTTTTCGGAACAGTCTGTCACATTAGTAAGCTGTGATCTAAATTCCTCTGCTTGACAGTGAATGTCCATGGCAGTCTCAAATGTTTTGCAGCCAGGTTTTCTTCCACTATTCCCATAAATGTAACTTTATTTATCTTCCCATCCTGGAGAGATGTATTCCCACAACATGATGCTGCCACTGGCTTTTCTTACCATGGGCCTGGTGTTCAGGGTTAGTTTTTCCTCCATCCAGTGGTAGCAAAATAGTTCAATTTGGTTCTCAACAGACCAGAACACCTTTTTCAATATCTTTGCAGTGACCTCTACATGCCCTGTGGTACACTCTAGATACCTTTTTCTTTCTTACAAGGATGACTGTTTGACATTAGACCATAAACACTAGATTTGTGTAGGCTGCAACTAATAGCCGTCTTGTCAGCAGATTCTCATACCCGAGTTGTGGATCTCTGTAGCTCCTCCAGTGACCACTTTATGTGCTGTTTTTCTGATTAATTCTCTTCTTACCTGGTCATTCTGTTTAGCTGAACAGCCATATCTCTGAAGGTTTGTAGTTGTTTCATAAGCTTCCCATTTTTGGAATCTTGTATATGGTTGACCTGAACTAAATCTGAAGGTTTTTGACTGTGTCAGTGGTTTCAGTGTCTGCATCGCAGGTGAAATGAAAGCCTCCTTCCTGAGATCCAATCTGCCAAAGCTCAAATAACAAATCCACCAAACATTACAAAAACAATGTTCCTTTTGTTCTTATTTTTCATTTTGGAAGCTGTTGCTGCGATTCAGGATTCATTCACTTCCTGTGGAACCAGCCTGGGCTGTATGAAACATTACAATACAAACGAGCCATTACTGACAAAGAAGGAAAGGATATTGCTTTTTTTTGTTCTTTCATTTGCTTCACCGCTTTCCCTTTCCTTTATGATTTTTTCCCCCCTTTGCTGTGCCTGCATCGCTACCAGCTAGGAATAAGACAATGTGGGGGTGTTCAAGAATGGTGCAGCAACACACGAGTCTCATGAGACTGTTCTCCAGAATTAGTTTGCTCACCTGTCAATGACAGTGACAACTGCAGCAGATCCTAGAAGAATGAGGTTAAAGCAAGGGTAAAGCAGATATTTGGATAAGGTGTCTGATCTAGAAAGTAACACAGGTGAGGGGTAAAGGATAAACTAATCACGAGAGCACGCTTTCCTCTGACCAGAGGACAGCTAATCGTAGCACACTTTGAACTGTGAGACCAGTGGCTGGGTGCTGCTTGCTGCTGCCTCTGTTGGCCTTTGGCAGTGAAACAATCTGATCTAACTTGGGTTCACTCACAAGTGAGAAGAGGGTCAGATATTTCTTTGCAAAAAAGGAAGGAGAAGACAAAAGGCTTCAGAAGGACCTGACCTGGGAAGTATAATTTGATTACCTCTGCAGAAAAATCCTCCTTCATTGTTCCTCACTTTGCTGCTCACTGCAGCCATTCACCTCCTCGCTCCTCTGAAGGACACAATAAATAAATCACATTTCAACTCACTTTTTACATTTTCCTCCTTTCTCCACTTTAGCTCTCCGGCTATTTTCAAGTGCACCTGAAGAGACCTGCACTCGACAGCCTAGACTGACATTTAACAGCCTTCCGGGCGTATGCTCTATTATTTAGGAAAATAGTTCAAATTCACCAGAATAAATAGTGCTCAGCCTTTCAACAGACTGCGACTGTTTCAGCACTTTGTTCTTAGCGTCGACAATCTCTCATTGGATTTCATTAGAGCTCCTGGAGAACTTTTTTTAATTGAATTTATAGTCGGCAGAGATGTAGCGAGAGATAACGCGTATAGATCATGCTTGAAGCCTCTGGGGCAGCACTGGCAAATGACATTAAAGGAATATTAGAAGAGAAACTGCACCGCGCTGAGTGATTTACACCAGCCGCAGCACACAAGAAATTTCAAATGCGCTGCTTTGCATAAAAGTGTTTGCAATTTGACTGCAAATATGATTCTGGTGTATGCAACAAAAAATCTCGTCTGCAGACAGTGAAGGAATTCTGTTGTGACTTAGAGTCCACGCAAACAGCAATAAGAAATCCAGAAAGTGTTTGATTGAATGTGAGCAGTTAGGACTCATAATACAACTCTGTAGAAAGTTGTGATTACTGGCAACGGTTGTGTCTGCTTCAGCATTTAATGCGACAGCCGCCCTCATTGGAGTTCTGTGAGTTTGACACTCATGGTCTGCGACTAATAAAGACTGTGGGCTATAGGGTAGAAGACACGCGCTGTTGACATCAAAAAACACCAACAAAGCGAGCGGGTCAGACGAGACAGACAAAGGCTGCCTAAACATACAGAAAGGCCACATGGGGGCCTCCAGTAGTGCTTTGTTTTATCTGGAACAAAAAACACATGTGCCCACTAACTGGAAAGGATAGAAAAATATCCATGCCCACTTCAGCGTAAGGTAGCTCAAAATTCAGGATTCAGAATTTTGAGATGGAAAAGAAGAGTGAGTGAGGAAACCAAGTGATTGTGAATAAAACTTCCAATCTAACACAATTTGTAAGTAAATTGCTAAATAATAAACAAATACAGCAATAAGCTATAGTCCTATAGACGGTGAACATTAAAAAGTATTTTACCTGTTTGTAATAAAGTTCTAGTTCATAAAACATTAAAACCTAAACATTACGACAACACGTCAAAAACGTAACTACATGTTTTTGAAGTTTCTAGTCAGACAGTTGTGAAGTGAAAAAAAAAAAAGATTGCGTGTACACTAGAAATTTCATAGTAAAGGCTCATTTTGATGATTCAGTCTTGAAACCATTAAATGTAAAAAAAAAAAGAGGTAATGTTTTAGCATATCCATAAAAAGTTGAATAAGAGGAAAAAGTATTATGACAAAAAAAAAAGTGCACAAGCGATCACAACCCTGAGAGGATTGACGAGCAAAATCCAATTCAAGAATTTGGTTGAACTTCACAACCAAATTTACATAGAGTGCAGTGAAGCAGCACATCAAGAACATCCATGTACCTGAGTCTTAGTCATGGGATACAAACGTTGCATTCCTTGTGTGAATCCAGTCCTAAATCAGAGGCGGTGTCAGAAGCATATTACCTCGGCTGAGAAGAAAAAGAACTGGATGGTTGCTCATTGGCTTAAAGTCCATTTTTTAAGATGAAAGTTAAGTTAGAGTCTGGAGGAAGAGCAAATGGGCACAAAATCCACATTGCTCTAAGTCCAATGTGAAGTTTCCACGGCGATTTGTTGTGCCATGGCATCTGCTAATGTTGGTTCGCTGCGGTTTCTGAAGTCCATTGAACTCATAATTCATCAGCACTTCATGCTTCCTTCTGCTGGCAAATTTTATAAACATGCTGGTAGAAATTATATCTTAGAAGTCTCTTGTTGCTCTTTAAAATATTTTTCATTATTATTGATCTTTTGTAATATTCCATACTTTCGAGTCACTGAATTTTGGGTTTTCTTTATCTTAAAGGCAAATATTCATCCAGAGAGAAAGAAGTAAAGGCTTGAAGTAAGAAAAAATATCAAACCTTTTGACGATATTCTGGTTTTTACATCTGTTTGCCATGAACTGTGTTTTAAAAGGAGCCATGCACAAAGAGGCAGACAAGAATATATTAGAAGTGATTTAATGACAAGTGAAAGCAAAATACACACACAAAAAAACCCTAACAGCATCAGAGAGGAGAAGACAACTGGAGAAAACCCAGTCAGAGACGTGGAGGGGAACAGCAGAGCTCAGCAAGGAGTAGCTAAAGACAGAGAGCGTTAATACTGGAACAATGATTACCAGGGTGGGAATAGGTGAGACTAATTAACTGAACGTGTTACAGCTGTAGGGGAGCAAAAAACTGAACGAGCCGAGTGGAGAAATGGCAAAACACAAGACAAAAAAATATATATATATTAGATATATATTAACAAAGTCGAGCATGGCTAAAAGGCAGAGTAACTATGAAATACCAGGGGGGTAAAAAATGAAGCAACAGGAAAAACAGAAAACACCTAAACAATCAAGTTCCATATTAACCTTATCACCAACTTAAAGCAGAAATTGCAACTATGTAAATTAACCCATTTGTACACTAAAGTAGTAACAATTAATCCACAGAGAATGGGTGACAACTGATTACACTAGTCAGAGTGATTACTTCACAAACACAATTATGGTCCAATCAAAATTTTATAATTCATTTCTACTTCCTTATAACACACTTGGATGAAACCCTTTGTTCACATCTTGGCTTCAAAAGTCTCCCATAGAATCAGGAGAATAGGGACAGATCACAAATTGTTCTTCCTTCTGAGATTTCCATAATCCCACAACATGCCCTGGGCGTTGTTTTCATCAGCATGATACCTCAAGTCATAGTGCATAACTTTCATTTCCCATCAGGATCAACAATTACATAAAGGGAGAATTTCCAACATGTCAAATCTATTGCACAAACCATAAAATAACCTGCAGCTGTGGTGCATTATGTGGAGAAACAGTATCCTCCGCATCTACTCATCTACAACTGAAGTTCACTCTTGTGTTGGTGCTTGTGTAAAATCTACGTAAAATGTTATTTAATAAGACATTATCAAAGCCAGTAATAGTTCAGTTAGTTTTAACTGATGCACAGTCGTTCTATATTACTTAGCTGACTCGGTCCGCCAATCTCCAATGGCTCTCAGGCATCGAGTCTTGTTTTAGACTTGAAAAGATTCATTGTTTTGTTCAGAACCACATTTGGAGAACTGTCTCTGTATTAAAGTCCTCAACTCAGCGATGCACCTGCTAAATTGTTAATGTTTTTGTTTTTGTCAAGTTTTGACAGTTTTTTTTTTTTGTCTTTCTTTAGGGCAGGATCATGTTGACACGTCCAAGTTGCCAGTATGTGCTACAATCCAGAATAAAATATAGACCTTTCTTGATGCAAACAGCAGTAAAATAAAACATTTTTTGTGTTGAAAAGCTTTCTGAAGATGATGGCACAGTTATAGTAATCATAGTGAAATTTTCTGTGCAATTGGCCTTATTTTGGTGAATCATTACCTTAATTCTTGCTGCCAATTTTTTATTATTTTTTTTTTTTGTTTTGTAGTTTATGGTATTTAACATATTAGTACAAAATAGCTTCCTAATCTATTTTCTAGCCAAATTAAGGCTGGAAAATTAGCACCTCTTAATCCTATAATTCAGGAACCAAAACAAGTTTGTTTCACATTTTCAGGAAAGTAAAAAAGCAGCTGCAGAACACCACTGGGCTGGTTGTTCAAAAAGAAATGAGGCAGGGTATCAATCTTCTCCTCAGGGGTTCAGCCAGGTGAATCTTTCCTCAAACACACCGTGGAGGTCACAGCATGGATCAGGTAACATGGATGAAAAATCTGCAGGTACTACAGGAAAGCTGCAAGCGCATACTCCTGCAGCGCGCTGTTAGCATCATGCTAAATCCCTCCTTTGATGAATTTCTCTGTTCTGGGGGTAAGTGTAACTTCTGGACAATTGTGCGTGAGCTTTGGAGCGCACTGAATTGATTTACTCCAGCTTTGATTGTTCATGTGTGGAGTTTTCCACTTTCACTGTGCATGTGGGGGGCAGACAGAGAGCGAGAGAGAGAGAGGCATTGAGAAGATTTGCAGTGGTGGATAAGAGAGATAAAAAAAAACAAAACAAAAAAAAAAAAACAGGGAGTGGTCTATGGTCTGCAGAGCCTTGTTAATAGCTCCAGTAGAGCTGACAAGTAGCTTGGTGTGACAGCACATCTGGACATTGCACTTGTTCATTACAGCTTAGAGCTGCTTTTACAGAAACATTTTTTGGCACACAGCTGACGGCACAAACACAAGCTTTCAACAAGATTTCAAACTGACCCAGATATATTGCAGAGCTTGGTTATTATTTACAAGTGAAATGATCATCAGTCATCGGCTCCCGCGCTGCAGTGAGTTGTTGCATTTCTGAAAAGTAATCTATTGTCTTAATGTCTACTTGTTTAAATACTGCTGGTCATTTTTCTCCAGTGTTAGCATTTAAAGTCCAATGTGTAATCCAATCATCATAATATAATATTTTTTGTATGTTATTATGATCATAACAGAAGGAAACATGAGTCCACTGCGGTTCTTCTTTTAACAAAACACTAATTGGCCAGTGATGAAAGTTCAACTCTGTATATAGACTCAACTGAAGTATTTTCTACATCTCTTGTTTTTCTCTACTGGAGTGTTACTAAACAGTGAGAAAATAACATTCTCATTTTTTACATCAATAAACAGATGATCCCTTTGAAATGACACTTCCTAACTTGTTTCATCTGTGAGTCACACGATGTAATATCCATAAGCTTCCCAAAAATGTCTTAAATATTATGATAACCGTACCCTGAAGAATTAGTTTGATATATTGAAGCCTTTCCTAGCAGAAGATGCTTTTAGCTAAAATGGTAAACAACATTCAAGTAGAACACAAAAAGGCACCACAACACATCAGAGCTCAATAGGCAGCTGACAGAGGCATGCCGAAGTCCATTTCCCCAGAGCTGCATCTTGTGGCTTTTTCTTTTCTTTTAATTTTGTTTATTCTGATTTTAGTACAAGATGGTGTACAGAATTTAGAACACTGCAAACAGATTGTCCTTTTCTGAACCAACCAAGCAAATCTCACATACTAATGGACAAGAGAAAAAGCATACAATGAAATGCATACAATACACATTTAAACACTATGAAAAATGTTAAATTAGAGCGTCTGCATAGAAAACAAACACGGCCGGTCTACTTCTGTTGGGAAATTAGAATTATTTAGGTAAGTTCATTTTAATGAACGTCAATCGTTGGGTTTACTCAGCAAGGGAAGCACAAATGACAAATCAAACCAGCTTATTGGGGTACTTGGCGGTGGTGAACCATATGCTGCGGCTTTTAGATGATTTGGCTTCTGTCTGCTGAGCTGAATGACATGCTGATGAGGGAATTAAGCTATTTGATTAGGTTTGTTGGAGCAGGGTCGCACCTAAAATTTGCCAGATTTTAGCTCTCTAGGACTACAGTTGGATACCAGTGGGGTAGTGATACAGATTTGGTGGTAAAGTGGATGTACAATAATGAAAACCACATTTCATTTTCTGGAAAAATAATATCTTAGAAATAAAATAAATATTCCATGACAGCTGAAATTAGCTAATGATTATATCAGTGATTATATCAGGACAGTAGAATTTTATTTTGGGAAATCTTGGGTTCAACTCTCCAACTAAACTGAACTCTGGTAGACAAAGGCAGTGACACAATATGGCTGCCACAGTGAGCCTAAGGATTTTACCATCTGCAACACACAGCAGAAGATATCAGACCAATGCAGCCTATGACTAGACATTACACACCTTAAAACATGTATCCAATAAAAGGTGCAATAAGATCTTATGGCAGAAGCTTTGAAAATATTGTAAAAATGTAATTCTATATCATAAAACATCCAATTCTTGCCAGTGTGTAGCGTTGTCTGATAAACCAAGCACAAATTATCACAACCCTGAGTTTTTCTACTGTGCTGATAGTGTTGAATAATAGAGACTTTTGGCCAACAGCATTCACAGCTCCAACAACTTTCAAATAATTTGTGTGGCAGCAGCTTTTGGTGCAATGCACAAAACGGAAACAATTTGTGCTGCCAATGTTACTCATATCAGACTCCGCTGCTGTCTACAGTAGTGAAGATTGTATAATGTGGGTAAATTTTCTTTGTTTACCCAAACTGTCAGAATTATGGGTAAACATTTTTTTTAATGTTTTAAATAGAATATACAAGGTAGCCATCTTGGATTTTGAGATCGAGGTTGGAGAGAAACCTGAAGCTTTCCAGAATTAATTTCTTTGAACTTCACTGCTAATTTTGTTCATAGTAAAGTTTCATAGTAGTTGCGTGCTGCCATGGATTTACCATGTTTTGTTCTGTTTTTATCACGTAACAAAATGTGTCATTGTAATGTTATAAAATATTTCACCATATGCTGGTTCTTGGAAAATGTAGTATTTACTCAAGTGGTGGTCGTCAGTTTAAGAACACACAGATCTTCTCAATTTTTTTTTTTTTTTTTTTTTTTTTAAACAAACACAGCTATATGGTTCTTGTTGGATTATTGTGCAGCATTTTGTTTTTGTGCTGAATATGTCAATTTCCCCCGGGTGTCCTTGAGCTAAGATGGTGGCATGATGGATGGAGACTAAAATGATGCTAGGCAGCTTTTATCTTCCACAAGGTATGTGGCCTTTGCACTACAAGTCTCCTCTGTGTGAGTGAAAGCAAGTTAATAATTTAGAACCTTAAAAACTTGAACAGCTGGGCCCTGGTCTCTGGGGACTTTAACACCGTTCGGTAAACTGATGTCATGCATTTCACTGTCAGAATCATTTCAGGGTAAAACTTTCCAAGTCACATTCACTGGCCCGGGGCAATTTTCGGTTTCATGATGCAGACGGTAAAAATTACCTTTAAAAAAGTGAAGAAAGAGTAATTTTAAAAAATAATCCAGGTGTATCACATAGTTTCGGAAAGCACGTAAAAAAAAAAAAAAAAAAACAGACCTTTTTAAAAATTTACGTATTTTTAGCACTTTTCCTGCTTCGACAATGTAATTGCTCAGTACTTTGAATGAGTTTTTTTTTTTTTTTTTTTTTTTCAGCCAAGCCGAGGCTAAAGCACCGATCAAACATCATCATTTTAAATGAATCCTTTTCCTCCTCATACCGAATTCATTCTGTTCAGGGACACAGAGGACAGAGCCAGTCCCAGCTGTCGAGGAGAGAGATGTAAGGAACAGCTTGGAGAGATCACCAGAGGATCACAGACAGGGATGAAAAAAGCATACATTTACACATATGTGGTGTAAGAAGCGCAAACAAAGGCAGACGAAGGCAGATTATGGTAACTCCTCGCAGTGTTTAGGTAAACTTTGGACCTCAAACTTTTGGAGTCTAAGAAAAAGAACACTACTATTTCACCAACATGAACTACAGAGTCATAACTTAATTCTTGCAACATATTTGATGCATGAATCAAGTCTTTAGCACACTTGCAGAATCTATATCTATAGATCTGTAGATCTAAATTGATAGAAGACTGACTGGTAAAGGTGGAGAGATGAAAATGAGACTGAAATATTATGACTATAAAACACAGTACTTGTCTCTCTAGCATGCATTAAATCTCCAGAACATGCTGTAGGAATGTAAGCTCATTTCCGTCTAGTTTTCAGGATCGACTGATAACAGACTAATGTTCTTTAACATTATAACTCAGATATTCAGGTATCAGGTATCATGTGGCTGTTAAAACCTTGTACCATTTCATGAAACTGTCTTGTTCTACAATTAACATTAAAAAAATAAACAAGCTGGTCAAATTGCTTTGCAGTGATGCTGCATATGCTTTAGCATGGGAACACAATAGAAATCTCCTTTATTGTTCTTCAGGGGACATATTTAGGTCTTCCAGCAGCAAAATGATAGGTGAATGGAAGCACCACTACCGTGACATTACAGTAATAAAATTGCCTAATAATGTAAATGTTATTTTACATAAGAAAAATTACATGACTAAAACAAACATAAACACAGTACACTTATCATTTACAGCACCCTCCATAATTATTGGTACTCCTAGTAAGGTGTGCAAAAATCTCATGATAAAAAACGTTTTCAAACAAAATCTCTGGCACTACAGTTATTGGAGATAAATATATAAATATAGATAATTACTTTGTATAAACAAACTGAAGCTTTTTGGTAGCTAAGTTTGGCTTATCAGAATGTTTAGGAACCTCTAAATGGCAATCCACAAGTTCACTTTTTATTGGTAATTGTAATAAATGAAATTGGTTTTCACAGGAGCAAGATGAGGAGGAAAACTGAGTCTTCCTATCGTCTTCCTCAGATACAGTTTTCAGAGATCACACACTTTGTCTTTAATCTAATAAGTGTAGGATAATTCAGTTCATGCTTGACTTAATTCTTCAAGCTTTGTAATATTTAAGTTTTTATTGACCAGTAGTCAAGGTATGGAAGATGTGGATATTGTACACGTGTTCCAAAACTCCTTCATAAAGCTATGGAAGATGTGCAGACTGTACCAGGCCACACTCAGGCAAGCAGAAATGTTTGGAAATTCCAAGACAATGACCTTGATGGAAACTTGGCTCATTTTCTTAGAGACTGGAAAGTAAATGTTGAGGGAAAAGATCCAGAAGACATTTTCCCGAAAGTCTCACCGATGACATAGTTTCACAACACAAATTTGTTTGCTCTTCAGAAAGGGAAAGAAAATCTGGTTGTGACAGAAAGGAAATGCTAATATTTTAGGGATCAACATGGTCGTGGTAGGACACATTTGTTAGCCTGGGAAGCGGTCATGCTAGCCAAGTGAGGATGGCATTCATCTTGTATTAATTGCAAACACCATGACTGTGAACAGATGCAGACAAATAAATCTGATATTGTTGATGAAAACTTGTTGCACTAGTGTAATTACTAAGTTATGTCTATGCTGCACCCAAGGAGAAATATTAAGACTCAAAATGTAGTTCTTCAAAGCGGAGAGATTTTTGAAACGCGGCGTGAGCGCGTTTGTGTAAGTTGTGAACAATGTGTGCGTTGTTTTTAATCAGACCTTAACAATGAGTCATACCAATCTTAACCGTGCATGTCTTCACCATACGATATAATTAAATGAACTTTTACTTAAAGTTCATACTGTTCTATTTTAAGAGCTCAGATGGATGCATAGTGGACACAGTTTTAACTGCCTGAAAAAAATATGTGTTTGAAAAAAAACAATACTCAGCATTGGAAGAGCGATTCTTTAAAAAATTTAAAATCTTAAACTTATGTGACTAGGCAATTAACTAAATGCATCATTGTTGAAGGTAACTACTTTATTTTTTCTGATTTTGTGTAGGCTGTGTATCAGAGTTATGCTTGTTTGTAAATCGCTTGTTCACAGCTCTACGTTTCTGAAACTCCTTCTCGTCACTGTTTTAAAATGCTACGCCTCGCGCTACTCTGGCAATGAAATCAAAAGAGGGGCAGGCCAAGACAGTACAAGAGAGAGGAAGAGTGGGAGAAGTAATTTTCTTCATTCACAGAGACATCTAAAGAGAAAAACACCTCACTTGTGCATTTGTAAGCAAATATGAAAGGTAGAAGAAGAGAGGACGTAATGCGTTGCTTGTTTGATGTCTCTATTCACAAATGACAGTAGCATAAAAGCACGGCTTTTTAAATTTGACAAGCCCTTGAGCTGATAAATAAAATGTACCTTCTAAACAAGAGGATGAGAAAAGGGGAAAAAAAAAAGAAAGCAAACCTGTATGAGACAAACAGAGCTGATGCAGCCTGCTCATTACGGTTGAAGTAGAAGCAAGGGTACAGTCGATGAGTGACACAGTCCGGGTCTTTGAACAGGAAGTGATGTTCCTGCCATTGCTGCTCCTCCACAACACTTCATGTGTGTATTCCACATATGTGGTTAGGATGGATCACAAAATACACGTTATTCATTCAAACTTATTTACAAGCCTGATTGTAAAATGTTTCTCTACAAATCTTTTTAATTACACGTGCAAGGCTACAGTGACAAGATATATAAAGCAGGAGGTGTAGTCATGCTTTGTGTGTGCAAACCAAAGTTGTGAGCACAGTTGTCACTTTAATTGATTTCAGTCATAGCGCGCATGATTACTAACTCAATTTATGATTACTAAACAAATATTGTGACAATAAGTTGAATATTTTTTTTTGTATACCTCTAAGAGTTTCTTTTGTTGTTTTGGAGGAATTTAGGGTTTTTACTTCATTTCATAGATATTTGTGGGGCATTTTCTCTGCTGCAAAACTTTCAATCAAGTTGAGTTGTGATCTAGTCCGTTTTAGTCAATCTGTTCTGTTTCTGTGTTCAGGATCATCGAGGAATTAACTGCTTACTTAAAGGGAGGGACAGATCTTAGACACAACAACACTGAATTATCAACCCTGATCCAACGTAGCTGACAGCTGAAGTATTCTTGATTACTCTATGATTAAATTTTTACCAACATGTCACTTTGCATTATAGCCAAGCATCTCTACTTTGGTCACATCTGTCTATTGTTGCGTAGATTATGTTATTCATTTAGCTGCAACTTTGCAAACCTAAATCATGCTCTCATATTTGTTGCAGAGACAATGTTTTGTTTCTTTTCTTTTTGTACTGTCAGCTCTTTCAAACAAGCCATACTGGCTCAGTCATTTTCTGAGTATCTTGTCAGAAACTTTAGAAGTTAATGTGGTATGTAAGGTCAGTAGAGTCTTAAGTTTTTTTGCATTGGACAAAAGTTTTAAAAGTTTTCCATTAGTGAAAAATCTTTTTCACTACAGACAAATCTAGTTTTCCTACCTTCCCTCTTATGTCCCATATAATGAGCTTGGAAGTATGACTGCAAATACAATCATGATTGTATTTGCAATCATGGAAACTTACTTGGATACATGCCTGAATGCAAAAATTGAGTCTAAAAAGTGCTTAGATCTATGCATTTTATGTTGCTGATCCAAGCATGTAATGTAAAATCTATTTTTATGATAATGTATTCTCCCAAAGTTGTGATACCCGTCTGAAACAAAAGTAAAATCGAAAACAGTCCAAGAGTTACGCTTCGCATTCATTGTCCTAAAGCGAAACCTTTCACGTCATTTAAAGTGAAACTACTGGCGACATCAAGATGAAAAAATAGAAGAAGGGTGCATGTCATGTAAATACTGTCTCATCTAAATTCAGGGGAATTGCTGTTTCAAGTGAACTCATCAGCTTATTTCCAAATTGACTGTCGCTTCCAGTATTGACCATAAAGGCAAAAACACTTCATCGGCTTCTCCCGCTGACAGGGGGGCTATTCAACAGGGATCAGTTCAATAAAAGTGCCAAGGCTGCAAGACAGCCACATCCAATCACAGGTAGTGGACAGTGGCACGAGTCTGAGCGAGAGGCGAAACTGCAGGAGGAGAGAAATTATATCGCACAAATTCATGAACAAAAGAAATTGGTTTGCCCAACAAATTTGCATCAAAATATGAGACATGGAGGCATAGGTGCTACATGGGGTAAAATGCTTAAATACCTTACACAGTGCGGACGTTTCCCTCAACGCAAGGCATTTTATTCACTCAGCTGGTAATGACGAGAAGAGAAACTTCAAAGGCGGAGCACTTCAGGAAAAGTGTTTTACAGATTTATAGGATTTTTCAATTGTGTGCACATAACAACCGTGTCTTATGAGGGAGGCTATTTTTGAGCCATCTCCCTCAGCTACAGCTCAGTTTAATAGAGGAGTAGCAGGATACTTGCCTAGAACACTGTTCAATTTGATTAGGCAGTTCGTGGGGACCGTGGACTTTGATAAAAGATTGATTTATTTTCCAGAGAGCTTGAAATAATAATCCTCTGCTAAACCTTCATGGCCTCCAGGCCTAAACTTTTAATAACGTTATGAGAGAGATGAGATGGGTGCATTACTCCAGGCTTGTTGCAGTGCTGCTCAGCTGTCCCGTTTCTGTTGGCTGTCTGATGAATTGTGTGTCCCTGATTACATGAGCCAGCCATGAATATGCCTTTGTTATTCTAATCTTGAACCATACGCAGGAAAAAAGGTGCCAGGAGTAATGTGCATAAAGCTGATAAAAAAAACAGCAGCTCTTAAAAGGCTCAACCTTGTATCAGTATTGATGTTTGTTAATAAAAAACAAAAAAAAAAGAGATCAATGTGGAGATGGATTTTGTCGGACTGCAACCAAATGCCAAATTAAGAAAGACTGAGATGATGGCACACAAGGGAGATGGGGATGTAAACAGACTGAACTGCCTTGAACTGCCACGGGGGGCTCATAAAAACTGAATGGATACTGTGCTTTGTGTGAATTATTTAAATCTGCAGGGCAATGACCCAACAGATGCTGCATTCGCAATAAGAGCGTCAGGGAATGGACGACACTGCTGAGGTGACAAGAAAGAGAAAATCATCAGTGGAAAGTCAGTCAAGTTTTGGTACTTGGGGGAAGGAAGATGAAGTTACAATTCAGATATGCATGTTTTTGATTCTTAGAAGTACAAAGCTTATCAAAATACCCGGTGAAATATACAAATAGCTGACCAGCAACTTTAAGGAGAGTTTGAGTTCTGCTATACAAGTAAAAATTTATTTCCGTCGATAAATGAGGATGTAAATAATGTTTGACATGGTAGTCATGGCAACAGTGAAAATACTTGTTTTTCAGAATTGATTTAGTCTTTTCTTTTTGTTATTATCGTATGAGAGATACTTGTCTCATTTGCTATCAAAAACAAACTTTATGGCTGAATGAGAATGATATGAAATCTGAATCTGCCAGCGATATGAATAGCTTTGGACTTGACCGTATTATGCATGCATTGTTGATATATATATACACAGTGTGACATTTTGCATAAAATATTCTCAAATATCGCCATCATATTCTCAAAACAAACATGCCTGGGTGTCAATATTTTCACCAAAACAAGGGGAAGCAATGAGGTACTGAGACAGACCTCTGCTCCCTCCCACTTCCAGCCTATCACATATAAATAGGCTGAGACAGATAGGTGTCTGGCCTTCCCTCAATCGTGATACCAAGATATTATTATTTCAAAAGCCAGCACTCCCCTCCCACAGCTTCAAAAGCTCATTACAATTGATAACTGATAGCATCGCTTAATCATGACTGGATAAAGGCCATGACCATCCCAACAATTCCCCAGGTTGAATTAATGGTATTCATTAAGCCTCGATGAGAATCTGTACATATGCAGCGACCTTATCCCGCCACTTCATCTCCTCGAGATTTGACTGGGTTAAAATACGAGCTCGCGCAGGGAGAGGCGTGGTGAAAAAAAAAAAGGATAAACACATAATAGGAAGATGAGGGAATAAACAGGCGAAGCGAGGAGTAAGAGCATGAAGTTGAACGAGAGGTGTGTTTTTTTTTTTAAACTGCCACTGCACCTACACAGTCCCAGTAGGTGAAACGGGGCCAGCACAGATTGTCCCTGAGCAAATTACCATCAGCTTTGCAGTGGCTTGATCAACCCTGGACTAATGGCCCTCTAATGACACTTTTCATCTAAACTCTCCTGAAACATATGTGGACAACATTCCAGAGGCTGAGGAAAATCACTTCCTCCTCATTAATAGGACCAACCTGAGGTCTAATTTCCTCTCAGGGACTCCAGACCTTGAGCTAAAGGACATCATTCAGCTGCAGCTTTAAAATCCACGCTGACACGAACGTGCCGGCTTGTACAACATGAATCATTTACAGCAGTGCTCCAACAGCTTGCTAACTTGCCGCTGTACTCTCAAACTCCCCCAAGCAACTCGAAACCAGCAGCTCTGGAATACACAATTATGTTGATCCCAATTATACCAGAGAAGTAATGATGGGAATGAACTTCAGGCGGTGTTGTATATTTCTTTGTTTTTCAAGATCTGTAGGATTTTGAGTTTGGTTTGGTAATGCTGGTCTGTTTGTAGCATCTTATGGTCCAGTGGCTCACTAGTATTGTTTCTTTCCTTCAGTGAATCAGCTTCCTAGTTTTTCTTGTTCCTCTGCAGTTTACAAACCTGTGTAGCATTTAGTAATCAAACTCCACCGTATAAATACTCACTGGTTCAGCTACAGCTACACCAGACTTTTCCTGTCTCCTGCTATTAACTTTATTCACCACGTCCTGGTCTCTGCAATTGGGTCCTCATCAAAACCAAATATGACACGTCCATCTCACACGAGAAGCAATAAAATATACTTCCCTTGACAGTAACATGGACCTGGCACTTTTTCTTCCCACATAAATTATTTGGATTAAATTGAAGTACCCTTTTTCTTGCAAAATGTCAGTGATATTTCTGGCACCATTTAAAGTGATAATTTCATCATCTGGACAATGTTCCTGTATTTTAAACTACTGTGTTTTTTTACACAGCTAATACAGTGTGATATTTGGCTTCAGGCATTAGGGACATAGTTAGATATTTGTTCTCTATGTGGTCGGTTTTATTTTTAAAACAACATTAGAAAGATAATGAACAAAAAGAAGTGGGCTGTTTGTTTTAGCGCCTTGATTGCCAGCATACATTTTTAGGTAAAGCTCAGAAGTTATATTCAGCAGCTTGCTATTACAGAACAAAGGTTGAATAGTTTCTTTAAATGGGAAACATCTTTTGGGTTATTTTAATGCAGTAAACACACAGAGAAAGTTTATGTTGCTTAACTCAGTTACCATATCAATCAATGAGGAAAGATTGGCCACATCATGTGTTTGCTTCTAAATGGACCAACAACTGTTTTGGTAGACTTCTTCCTCTACTTCAATCTATACTTATACAATATTGACTTGAACTACTTACTCATATCAAAAGTCCTCATGAAATGTTGGAACCCGCTTTAAACCTCTTAGAGCACAACAATTAATTCTGTAATGTGTTGAAAATCTAAATTATATATTTATAATTTAGATTATAAATTATAGTTTTACAAATAGGTTGCAGTTTCTTGCAACCTATTTGTAAATCTAAACAATCTCTGAAAAAAAACTAAACAATAATCCAAAAAAATCTGATATTTTAATTTTATATCTTATGGAAATTTTTGTTTCTAAATTATGAGGAGAAAAAAGAAACAGTCCAAAATAATTGCTCACCCAAACTTAATGCTCTGGAGATTCTCCTCCCTCCCAACACCTGAAAATAATTTCCAACGCTGATGAAATCAACATGCTTTGCATTCACAGACAGTCACACATAGTTAGTCTTTCTTTTAGAATCTGCAAACATGAAAACAGTTGTTAGACTTAACAAGCTGAGGAGTATTTTATGTAAAACATTTATGTGTTTTTGTAATTACGATAAAAGAAATGCAGCAAGCACAGAGATAATTTATAAAAGTCACTTTATAAATAGTTAAAGCTCCACATATACAAACAGGGACAAAGAGAGACTCGTCAGACAAGGTTAGTCCAGATCAAAGCTCTTAAATCTACAAATACCGCTGGTGCCAATTGGGTCACCTTGAAAATATCTCAGAATTTGTTTCCAAACTATTTACAAAGTAAATAAAAAAGATGCATGCCCTTGAGCTAGAGCTTATAAACCACATCAAATCAGATGGCATGTTCACTCAAGAAGTAATCTTAAACAGAAACTACAGAAATGCAATGAAAAATATTTCAAGAACTTCATGTTTAATCTGAAGAAAACAACAGTAAATGGAAAACAAGGGTTATTTATTTAGCACTGAAGTCTGAGCACGCCTAATAGAAAAAAGCGTATTTATATAGTGACAATTCACAACAAATGAGGAAGAAAGGGAATTTTATTGGCCTTGAACATTACATGGTAGCTGGTGCTAGGAATTGGTCTGCGGAATTCAACCTAGAATTTCATTAACCAGTCATCTCTCAATTTTACGAAGAATGTAAGTAAAATATCCAGTGCAGTGAGCGGTAGTTGTTTAAATAAAAATGTCTTGCTGATAACATAGGTCCAGAGAATAGCCAGATTGGTTTGAAATAATAGACAGCCAACAGAATCTCCAATGGTCATTCGCAGAATACAATCTCAGAATCCACAAAATGTCAAACTTGGTAGCAGATGGGCTACCGCAGCAGAAGACCACCTGGTGTCACTCTTGTCAACTAAGAAAAACTGGGGTGGCAATGTTTGCAACCTCACCAAAAATGACCAGATAAGAAAATTATTGCCTGGTCCAATGAGCGTCGATTTCCGATGGGACATTCAGATGGTAGGGTCAGAATTTGGCATACAAAGACACCCCAAATAATTCTCATCTCATGTTGTTAACAAGTTCACTGTTTTCGTCACTCATTTCAGAAAGTGAAACTCATAAATCTAACATAGAGTGAAATATTCCAAGCCAAGAAATATTTCAGCCTCCCTTACATGAACTTTTTAAGGATTCATGAAAATCCAGTCAAGAATTTAATTTGGAAGTGCTTTGAAAAGCAGGTTGAAGTTTCTCTCTCTCTCTCTCTCTACACACACAATCATATCTATATGACTCATTTAAGTGATTTTCAACATCCCAGTTGAAAGTTTTAATCAAAATGTGAAAGCAACACTTGTGACAATTAAACTCAGGCCTATAAGTTTACAATCTGGCTGGAGACTCAGTCCCAGATTACACAGTTAAGGTTTAGGGACAAATTGCCCTGTTGCTGTGCCATATAGCCATACATCATTGTCAACAGTCTGCAGACAAACAGCACTCCCCCCATTGTGAGGTGCATAGTTGACTAATGGATCTGTGGCAAACACAATATTTTTTTCATTTAGTCGCTGCTCAGTCAGTAATTGCTCAAAGGGATGGCTATCATGCTAACATTCCTTGCACAGAGCTTTAGTGGGTCATCTGCACAGAAAAAGAGACGGAGACAGAGAGGGCTGCTGTAGTTCTTTGCAAACAATGCAGGATATTAGATTTCCAGAGAAGAGTGGGTAGCAAACAGTAAAAATCTACATGTGCCCTGCTAAATGTGCTTGTAATCACCAACCAAGATGCCACTGTTAAAATACCCAAGCTTGGGAAAATGCAAGTCATCTGTGCATTTTCTCCTTTTCTCCACCATCCATCTGTGCATGTGGAAATGTTAAACGTGTGGAGCGATCGTCTTAGAAAAGGTCTCCCAAAATTCACAAGTCAAGCAGCTTTGGTTTTGCTCTCTCTTTTTGTTTCTTTCTTCTGCTGCGACTGCTAGAGACGGGCGCGGATCATCTGTGAGCCTATTAATTAGTCCAATCACTTGCAAACAGGCCTGCATTATCACGGCAGCGCGACAGTCTTTCAAAGCTGAAATTAAACCATGCGCACCACTGTTTCTCAGCCAAGCGGGAGTAGAGATTTAGCTCTGCTGGCACTGTGCACGGATAAATCAACAGCACTAAGCAGCCTGTGGCACTGGCATGGCAAGAAAAGGAAAGGACAAATTAATGTGTTGCTGTTTGTGACATAAAGGACAATATGTGTAATGACAAACCAGTGATGAGCACTTTAGTTCAAAGCAAGACTGCTCCGCAACTTCAAAAGCGAGAACTTCCATCAGAATAAAAGAGTGAGACAAAAGAGAAGAGTAAGAAGCTCTGAAGAGGAGAGTTGCCAATGTCGGGTCTGTTCTTCCTGAAGGACAAAGATGAACAGCGAAAGACGTGAGAATCTGAGACAGTGATAGACAGAAGAAAAGAGAAGACAATGAGAGGAATGCTCATGTAAAATAATCATGAATGAGTGTCCCCTTGCACAGTTCGGTCCATCCCCAAATGCTCTGGCCCAGATTTCATGTTTTTGGGAAGTATCATGTTTCTCAGCTCAAGGCCTGTTTACTTCCATTTAAAATGCAGATGTTGGTAATAAATCCTGCATTTGCTCACTCATTTGGGGAAGACTGCACCTTGCTTTATTAAACCAATCTATCACTCAGGGCTCCTGAATCAATGGGATGCAGAAGAAAGCAGTGTCAGCAAACGGGACGTGGGGAGAATACCAGAAGCTCGTACAAGGAGAGAAGAAGCAAGAATATATCAAAATGTCTTTCACAGCCAATGGTAATGTATGGTGACGATGGTCAGACACTTCTATAGATAATATGAACTCTTTTTTTCTTTTTTATTAAATCTACAGTGCCGTGAAAATAAATTTGTTCCCCTTTGAGGTTCCTTCTGCAACAGATCATCAAAGAAATGTGAATCAGATAATCTGAGTAAAAACACATTTTTAAAATGTTTTTTGTTTAATAAGGGATAAAGCTAACAAAACCAACCAAACTGGCTCTGTCTGGAAAAAGTAACCCACCATGAAATGACTGTAATCAACCTCTTTTTTCTGGATAGCTGACTTCTATTTCGCTACCTTGCTCACTTCAGTTAGGGTCAGTGTTCACGATTTGACAAATGGAAAGAGAGAGGGCAGCAATACCAAAGCCACGCCTGACCAAACAGAACTTAAAGCACCTTCTCACATTTGCCAGAAAAAAATGTTGTTGATTACCTGGTTTCATCTACCCTGGTAAAAAAAAGAAACAGTTCCTTGTCGTACACTTTTCTTCATACAGATGATCTGGGCCCTTGGATGTTGAGAAACGATTGCTTCTGGGAGAAATGGACTGTGATGAGGTTTTAAATTTATCAAGTCGCTAACCTCTCCCTGTAAGGTATGTAATGCGCCAGTTCAATGCTTGAAGACTTACTGGAAGTTGCCTGCACTTTAAACAACCATCTTCCACTGTGAAGAGTGAAGCGCTGATCTGTTAACGTTAATTCAATATTCGGAAGCGTGGCCAACATGGACTGAACAACTTTGTTCACTTCCTCCGCTGCCATTGCTAAAACTACAGGCAGACTACAATTCTAAAACAGCACAGAGATGACTGACATCATCGTTCACAGCTACATCTCCTTCTGTTCGCTGATTGGTCCGGTTAAAGATCTAACCGGGGACAAGCCAAATCAAGGGGAGAAAGTCCAGACTGTGTTGGAAGCGATAATTTTTTTTGAGCAGAATTGCACAGGAAGGCAAAGGCCAGGCCATGTTGCCTTTGGCATTGAGTGAACACAGGATCTTAGTAAAAGAACGACATATCAATAATAACGTGTGGTGGTGGCAGTATTTTTTGTGTGACTTGCTCTCTATCAGAAAATCCTGTAAAAGAATTGTAACCAGCACTTCTGTGACCTCGAGCTCAAGTACAATCCATACCACACTCCAACATGTTTACCTCTGAATGACCAAAAAAAAAGAAAAAAACATACAAAATTATGTTGTTTTTTTTTTTTGGCCTCTCCAAAAAATTAGGGTTTTGGAGTCAAAGTCCAGATTTTTCCAATTGAGATGCTATAGCAATTTCTCCCAGCACTATTATCACTGACCACAGTATAATTTTGATCTACTGGCTGAAGATGGAAAGGCATCAGGTGCGGTATGTAAGTACGGATCAAAATGCATCCACGTAATTAATTACACTCAGCCCTCATTAGGCATTCAGATATGCAGTATTATCCTGTATGCCGTTCATCTAGGAGAACCAGGGGTGAACTGCCTCAAGCCGAGCCCATCTGGAGACCCCCTCCGAGGGATTTGCTCTCCTGCGGTAGGAAGGGCCACAACAGCCTCGATTGCACAGCTGCCACATCCACCGCCCAGCCCGCCAGGAGCTTGTTAAATAAGTCTGTCTCAGCACGCAGACCTGAGCAAAAGGAATATAGAAGAGATCTGGCTCTGCATTGGGAGATGAGAGAGAGGGGAAGAAGAAAGCTGGAGAGTAGAGTAGGAGGGGTAAATAGATGGGAGAGAAAACAAGAGTCTTGAGAAAAGAAGAGATCTCCTATGCAAGTGGACACAAAGATTAGTTTGAACTTTTTTGTGTGTTGCTACTAATCAGCTAACTGACACCGTCTCCTCTTCAGATTGAAGTAAAACTGTCTGAGGTGGAACTTTTTAGAAAGCTTTTATCAGATCGTGAGTCAAAGCTGAGAGTGAGCTGTCAGTTGCAATGATCTATGCCCAGTAATCTGCCAGTGACTCTTTGTTTATTCATATGATAAGCACAGCTCTAGACTTGACATACGACACTTGGTATCATGCTAATTGACTTACTTGGAGACCTTGATTGATGTTAGGCACAATGACATTTTTACTACAGAACCAGGCAGATGTTTTACACACACAATATGGCACAGAAATAAAAACAAGTGACTCAAGAACCTGTTCAGTATGTCATTCAATAGCTTCTGCACTATGTACTATAGCTAATGTTTTTGGTTCAAGATGTTTTAAATCCCTGTCTTGGTGTAATTTGGAGTTCTTATGTGGGATAATTGAATGTCCACTAATTCTGGATTACAAGTTGGACAGTTGGAGGATCCTCAGAATCCGACATGGCTCCACTGAACATTAAAGGTGGTGATTGCTTATGTGATAAATATTTTTTGGGCCTAGGTTATTCTGTGAAGCATTTCATTAAAGATTTTTTACAGGCTGTAAGCTTTGTCACAACAGTGAAAAATTTTGTTAGCTTGGAAGAGTAATGGTAGGAAGTCATGATTAGTTAGATGTTAGATCCATCCATTCATTTTCTAACACCCTTGTCCCTTAGTGGGGTCAGAAGGGCTGCTGGCACCTATCTCCAGCTAACGTTTCAGGCGAGAGGTGGGGTCACCTGGACAGGTCGCCAGTCTGTGGCAACACAGAGACAGACAGGACAAACAACCATACACACACACAATCACACGTAGGGAGAATTTAGAGAGACCAATGAACCTGACAGTCATGTTTTTGGACTATGGGAGGAAGCCGGAGTACCCGGAGAGAACCCACGCATGCACAGGCCGGGAATCGAACCCAGGACCTTCTTGCTGCAAGGCAACAGTGCTACCAACCGCACCACTGTGCAGCCTTAGCTATAATTGCTACTTCCTTTCTGTTTTTTTCTGTCACTGGAACACAGACAATAACATCCCTCCTTGACCCAAGCTTCAGTTTTTGACGCAGCTGGAACACAGCACGAGACCACCTCAGTTTTGCAATCATAAATATCACCTATTAAATACAATCATGCTGAAAGCCGCGCTGGGAGCCTATTTATGCAGATTAGTTTAAAGGCAATTATATTGTTGGTCCAAATAAGCTTACACCCAGAGAAGCAAGCAGATTTTCAACTGCGTACTATGTACCGGGTTTTCAGCTCTGTTTGAAGTTCAGTTCAAAAGAGAAACGACTTCTTTCCACTGACTGTGACCGTCAGAAGTGATTTTGTGTGTGTTGCATCCTATTAAATTGTGTCTGCTTTTAAATTCAATCATGCATGAAGCTCTAACAAGGTGTAACATTTTCTGCTGCTTTGTTTTTTTTTCCAAATTCAGGTTTCTTCTCTCTTTTTTTTTGTCACAGTGCGAATGCTTTAAAGAAATAAATTTGTCAATGTGTGTTTTTTCACAGTTTAGTGAACCCCTCTACAGTTTTTCTTTTAAACCACTCTGTTTCTCTTGGGTGCCCCTTCAGGACCATTTTTATGGACCAATTAGGATTAGAAGGATGTTTCACCAGGCAGTTGCTTGTTTTTAATTAGCACCAAAACTTTTGCAATTCTTTGTTGCATCTTATGGACTCAGCTTAGATGCACAAAGATTTTTTTCTGGTTAATCAACATTAAATTGCAAACAGGCTTTGTCTTCATGAAATAAAATGAACATTTATGATGGGGAAGGCAAATGATCCATTTCAAAATCTTTTTTTTTACACAAAGATCATGTGTGTTTGTGTCTGCATCACGGATATGGTATGTTCAAGTTGTAGAGCGGTGTTAGTTTAATGCCAAAAATAACATTTGGATCTTGGCTAACAAGTTTGATTTTGGTTTCACTAGAAACAATATGTTTCCTGTGTTGTCCTGTCCAAAGATTCTTCCACCTGAGCTGTGGATCTTTACTGCTCCTCCATAGTTACTGTGAGCTTCTCTAACTAATATGCTTAATGTTTGACAGTTTCAGGCTGATATGTTCTTTGGTCTTTATGATGCACTCATTTAGTGTCAGTGCAGTAAAAGGGACTAAATGCAAACGCATGCCACAATAAAATGATTTATTTGCAAAATAAATAATTGAAAACCATGCATTATTTTTCTTCACCTTTACAATCTACTAACGTATGACTATGGAGCTGAAGAAGTGCAACAGACATCAAGTTAGATGTGTCAAACATTAATCCCATTAAAGCTGGACCACAGAGTTGAATGGGTTTGATACAATGGAAATAAAAAAAAAACTAAGTTTCTCTCTTCTTGGCTAATAGCCGAAGAGCGGAAACATTAATCCATTTCTGAAAGTTCCGTTTCCATGTCAAGTTGTCTTCATACTGAATTCAATCAACTACTAAATTTAGAACAAATCAAACTGTTGTATTTTACTAAACTGGATAATTTAATAAAAAAAATTAAAATAAAAAGCAATTTTTTTCAAAATCCTTTTCACCACTGACCTTTTGGCAAATGTAGATTCGTAATATCCTTTTTACACGGCCCTACTCAAGAGTCAGGTGCCGTTGATAAGAGGTAACTGTGCAGAAACATTTGTGGGACGAGTAGTAAGCCAAGTGCATCATCATCGTCATCTATCAGAGCTAACAGGAGCCCCCTTGGGGCCCGCTGCAAAAGCAGCACACACTCAGTGTCTGGGAGGCCTTGTCTGGATGCATAAAAGGGTCAACAACTGCATGAGCTCAGCTTCCTCGAAGGTCAATGCACACATCAGTCTGGCAACCCTCATATAACCATCAATCATTGTCCTGGTTCAATTCTTTTTCTTGGCAAGCTATTTTTTACTGCCAATTATGCCAGTATAACAGCCTAATTGTGCATATAATAGTCAGTTGAAAACCCAAAGTCAAACGGAAACATAGAAAGTGAACACTGAATGTAGTCTGCAAGGAAACATGACAGCTTACATCATGTTTCCTAATGGCTTTGTAGAAGTACTTGGTAAATATTAAAGTAAACAAGCCGCTGTTATCTTTTCCTCCTCATTACTCAGTTGTGTTTTCATACATTTCACTGTGGCCTGTGACTGATGTAGAGGAGTGCTTGAAACAAACATTTAAAGAATAGTGAGAAAAGCGCCAATTTCGGAGTTTCAAGGACTTCTATTCGGCTAGATGGTCTTAAGGTGCCACAAAGCTCATGCATAAATCATGCAATCATCATCAATGCATATTCAGGAAAGCTGTATCGCCCCGCTTCTCTATGGGAGATGAGAGGGAGCCCAGACTGCGACAAAAACCAGCTGATTGTAATGAGCTTTTCTGTGGCTTCCTGCACTAACAAAACAAGCCTAAATTAATCATGATACCACCCTCCTACTGCGGCAAGCAAGCCTAATGCTTCCATCGGCACACCCTGTTGTAAATTGGACCCCAAGACAGACATTGCTATGATGCAGAGAGAGCCGGGCTCCGAAACGCTTTCATTTATGTCACTCACAGAAATTTATGAAAGAATTCGTTTTCAGTAATTGGCTTCCTTCTATGAAACATGAATCAAATGGCTGCAGTTTGTTTGTTGAACCATCTGCAGTGAAAGGCGTTAGATAAGGGAGAGGGAACGGTGGGAATAAACAGCAGCAGAAATACACATGAAAACCTACAGCTGGCGCCACAGGAAGCAATATCTCTTGAGTGTGTGTGGACTCCAGTTGGAAGGAGGGGATTGATATTTTTAGATTTCTAGCTCATTTTTATGAATGCTCATCAGCAGCATCATTTCAGCTTTTAACTTTTCTCAAAAAAAAAGAAAAAATCCAACTTCAGCATGGTTTAATATGTAAATGCTGAAGCTCTTCCATGTCTGCAAAAGTTAGCGGAGTTTATTCTAAGCTTTTACTTTGTATTATTTCCTCATAGCGTAGAATGAAAAAAAAAACATATTTACTTTATTCAGAAAGTTTCAGTAATCCTACTCAATTCTTTGAATGCATTTATAGGTCCTTGGATGTTAATAACTGCTTATTTAATTTGAACTCTGATTGACATACTTTTAAAAACAACAACAAGTATAAGAAAAATCTGGACCTATGAAATTTTGTGCTTTGCAAGTAAAGTTTGCTGTCAAATGGATTCAAGTTTCACCCTAGTTTGTGTGTATTTTGTGCATTTTCATGCTTTCTTTATGTACAGCAACCCAAGCTCTCTAAGCAGCCATCTATTTCTTTCATGTGGTGCAGGAAGCCAGAAATGGTTGTTCCCAATAAAAATCCCAGCAGAATCTTTAAATCAGCTGCTCTGTGGCGGTGTCATTCTGGTTATAAGATGATAACCGTTTTGAAGGTCATGACTTGCAGCGATCAAAAGACACCAGCCTCTCTAGTAAGAAGATGCTCACATCCTCTCTGTCTAACTAATACTTGCCTCATGATTCTATTACCTAGCATGCCCGAGGGTCTGCAGGGACAAGAGCCACTCAGACAGGAAACCAAGAGGTGAGAGAAGGCAAGGGCGAAACGAAAGCAAGTAGACGAGTGAAACATGAGTATACGAAAAAGACTTGAATGTCTTCCTTCTTGGCATACAGATTGCCTGGGCTGGGTAGATTTTATTCCAGCCACATGCCTCAGGGATATTCTGAATCTTCTCAATTTAAGGTTCATCTTTCCATTTTTGCATGTTCGACATTTTGTGATAATGGAGAAACTGGGTCAGACCGGCACACACATTCCAAGTCTTCTGCTAGTTCAGAGGGGGGGAGAACTTTTTCACATTTGCATTCACATCAACTTCCAGTTTATTCATGTTGGGGATTTGTGTGTTTTTATGGCAGTGAAGTTCCGAAATCTCCTATAACATCACTGGTGTTACCGTTAGATTTTGGAAATTAAAGGAATTTAAATTTTGGAATAATAAAATAAGTTATTTCTATCTGCAGATAGAACCAATGTCCCTCAACACAGACCACTATGTGTGCCTCCATTATGACTCTTAAGTTCCTAAACCATTCAGTTAAGGTGTTATGCTGCTCTGTGATCAGGGCTATATTTGTTTAATTTATTTTCCTCTTAAATAATGATTAAAGGTACAGTAGTAACTCCCAGCTAAGATTGAGCAACTTCCTCAATTGCACTGAAAATTCTGACAAATTAACTTGCTTTGTTTTCAGGTTTTTATGTTTATTTTTAGTGCAACTGTATGCAACATAAATTTTAATTTCCATAAAGTTAGCAACAAACTTGAGATCAAATAAATGATTTGTGTCCATTATAATTTTTTTTTTTCGAGAGATGCTTTTTAAACATTTCACTGCAAAAAAACATTCCATGTCCGAGTGACATTGATCTTTTTCCAACCACTAGCTATAATTAGTGAAAAACTGAAGTTGGGAACTCTGGTCCACAAGGATAGAAGTCCCATGTGTTCATTTATGTGTCTCTGCTCTAATATAATAAATGCAAATTGCTCAATTATCAACTAAGGCTACCATCAAGTTCCACAGAACTCTGCAAATAATTCTTTTTATTTGGTCAGGTGGGATAAAGCAGGGACATGTTTAAAACATGCAGGTGTGGAATTTGCTTAGTTGGTCTCGTGTACTTAGGTTTAATAGCCCCACATTAACTGTTTCGACATACTTCTTGTAATTGTGGCCAAACAGCTCCATCATGGTCTCACCTGAGCAAGGTTTTTCTCCCAGAAGGCATTCGGTTTCTCCTGGTAGTCTGTAGCATACTTTGCTTCAGCCCACAAGGAGAAACACAGGCACTTCTTTCTTGGTCGTCATCCCCTCATTCCTACTTCCCTTTGGACAGTGACACTGGTGTTCCAGCAGCTTCAAGAGCTTTGGTAAATCCTGGTTTGTTCTTGAACCCTCTGAATCACATCACATGTCAGCTTAGAGGGCTTCAAATTGCATATTTGTTGGTATATAAAGATAAAGCAGACTATGCTGTCCCCAAAAAAATTACCTAAATCCTGCTCACAAAAAGCCTTTTCTGTAACAGGAAGCCAATCAGTTTGAATTAACTAAAAGATGAGTGGTCAGATTCGATGATATTTCAACAATGAAAACATAGCTTGTCTTACAATACAGTTTAAAGTGCTGTAGATGTGCGTTGTTAAAAGAACATAAAACACTCATCCAAGAATCAAACTTTTCCGTTGGTACATCAAGGGAGCTCATCAACCCCCGTGGCTGCGATATCAGAACAAAGGCTGTGAGCATTATGTGTCCAAAGATTTATTGCCTTAAATTTAAAATCTCTGAGCTACAACTAAACCTCTTGGTGTGCTGGACTCAGAACAACAAAATGCGCAATGTACACAATGTGCAGGTTCTATATGAGAACAGGGATGCCCCCGAAGTAATTTACCCAAAATGACCCAGTATGAATAATGTACGAATGGAGCACGCCGATGGAAAAGGAATTTAATGGTTTTACTTCATCCTATACAAACTATCCCAAGAGATGTGGCATTACAAAGAAATTATATGGAACCCGCAGCTTCCACGGCAATATAAGCCATAATAAAACTGCTGACTTCAGTAAATATGACTCTCATCTCATCCTGCAGTTTAACTGAAGCTGAAAGGTGCAGAGAGAAAAAAAAACACTCTGCAGGCAGAAGTGTCTTTGACAAGAAACTCAGGCAGCATGTTTATCAATGGGGAGCCGCTCTGTTATCAAAAAAAAAAAAAAAGAAAATGTCTTAAGGAGAAGATTCCCAGGCAAGGGGAAAATGAGCAAATGTGTGAAAGGAAGGACAGGAGAGGTAAGAAAAGAACAGACTGGGGAAAAAAGGGAAAGGAAGAGGGCCGGTGCATGCACCGACTCCAAAAATGGAGCGGCTCTAACCCAGCGAAGACTAAAGACAGCTATTTGGACGTCACCCAGACACCTGGAGCTGTTATCAGGTTGCAGTAAGTGAGGCTTTTAGAGGGCTGTGAATTGAAATACGAAGCTCAGCACTAACAGGCATTTCAAGGCTCTTTCCCTCTGATGATGTTGGCGTTTTAAAACAGGTCAAGCTGATAAGGCAGCAGCTGTGACCCCTGAGCCTCAACCTGCTTCAAGGAAATCTAACTGAATGAAGGGACAACTACTGTGTAAAGTGCCAGACCAGCTCCTGAAGCGACTCTATATCAGGGAGCAGAGCGTCAAGTTCAGCTTCTGTAGCATTTGCACAGAGGAAATAGGTTGTAAATTAATACAGAGAGAAATCAAAGATTTTAATCTTTTTTTCATTAATAATAATAAAAAAACATCAGCATTAATGACATTGCTGTTCCCTTGACTTCACAGTAATTCAGCCATTTTTCAGGAGAAGCTTTCATCTGCTATGGAGTGCACTTAGAACTCATCATGTGTTGTATTAAAGGTAATGTACAGTCAGTGCATATAACACTGGACCATCACGCAATAGCAGAACCTGCATGGCTTTGGCATAAAAATACAGTTTTAGGAATGAAAACATTTTGAAATGTTTGGTTATTCAGTTTAATCAATGTGCCAGTCTTTAAAAACAATCATGACAAACACATCTCTGGTATTTTTCACTACATTTATACCCATATATATGGGCAAGTTTTTTTGTTTTTTTTTTAATAGCTAAGGTGGCCATATTCAGCCTTACTCGAATGGGATGTTTTCTGTTTTTCTATTTATTAGTAGTGGCTAAGAGAGGTGAACCTCTGTGTCATGCTATATTCATACTTATACGCCTGGAGATTGGAAAGTGATGGATTACCAACCAAAATTTCCTAAGTGATCAATTTTAAATATTGAAGATCACAAAAAATGCCTCCTTTACCTCAATCTAAGAGTATTTTTAGGAGAGCCAATAGTTGTGGTGAGGTATTATTTCTCCCTCTGAAAACAAAGTTTTTATTATTAGTGTATGATTATGCTGTCTATACAAAAATACATTTATTTTCATGTTTTTTACTCTTCCTTAATAAGAATGTAAATAAACTCTCCAAACAACACAAATAAATATGCTTTTCATGTTTATAAAAGACAAAGCAGATTATGTAACTTGGTAAGAATACTGGTCAGAAATGTCTGACCAACAGCGATTAAAGCAAAAAAGGTCCAACCATAATGACCTTTTGTTTGGTCATTATGAACATCTTCAGTGTTCTGACTGAGTGCAGCTGAGAGGAAAAACAGAAAAGCAGAAGGAGGAAGGAAGAAAGGAGGAGCATTTTTTTTCTTTTTTCTCATTGAACATTAGTCCTTGGGTCTGTCTGTCAGTGCTGAACCAGCCTTTTAGTTTCCTTGCTGATTCTTCTGCTATTCCCTCTGAAATGCTAATATGGCAACTTAGTGCGCCAGCATCCGCCCATTCCCGGCCTCTCATCTTTATATCTCCTGGATGAGCTCATTCTCACTCTCCCAGTTTTCACTCCCTCCGTCTTTCTCAGTGTGAAATACGAAAAATCAGTTAATACACACATACTTGACTCATATGTAAAATAATAACATATGTAGAAAACATTTCACAAGATTTGAAAAGCAGCCTAATAAAGTCACATTGCATTAAATTTTACTCCTCCTCTCTGATTCACAAATGCAATGACCTTTCTTTATGCTGCTCTGAAAAGAGCAAATTTCATGGAGCTTAATCCACTTTGCATGTGGATGAAAGCTGTAATTTTAGCGTGTCTCAAACCTTCCTTCGTCGTTTGCTTCCGTGTACCTTAATCCTTAATGTGCCCACCACAATACAGAGCCTTCCAAGGTATTCACGTACTGTGAAAATTGTTTTCACTTTGTCACATTGCAATAAAACACATATCTCAATGTGTTTTATTGCAATTTCATGTGAACAACTAGTAAAAAGTATTAGTAAAAATGGAAGTAAAAGTGCAAATAAAAACAATACATTGTTTTATAATAAAAAACTATGACAAGTTTTTGTCAGCACCTCTTAGTCAGTACTATTTGCACATTTTACGGCTTCAAGTGCCTACCAACTTTGTACAGCCACAGAGAACATCAATTTTCAAATCTTCTCTCTGATTCTTGATTGAATTTGCGTCTGAACTTTGATAATATAATTTTAACACATGAATAAAGTTTAATCTAATCTATGTTGTTGTTTCCTTTCACATATAGCATTCAAGAATTTGCCTTTTTATCTCATTTGTCCCCTTATGCATGTTTGCTGCAACCCTCGCATGACTGCAACTAGGACCTCTAATTTCTTTCACTAATCATTGTTTTTTTTCTTTCTCTTAAACAATATCAAGTTAGTGGAGAGTAAAGCAGATTCTTCCACTGAAACTGTGGTTCTCTGCAGCTCCTCCAGAGTTACCATGGGCCTCTGAGCTTGTTCCCTGATGAATGCCCTTCTTACCCAGCCAGTCAGTGAAGGCATTTTGGTGGATTTGTAGTTGTGTCATACTCCTTCGATTTCCAGATGTCCTGTTATCCACTGCTAAACGGGCAAAGTCTGGGATGTTGATTTAAAACCATCATTGATCTTAGAGATGCTGTTTGTTCACTAACGTTCTTCAGCAAACCACTGAGGCCTACAAAGAACAGATTATTTACAGTGGACCCCCTTCTTATTCGTAGTTCAGTATTTGGGGATTTTTCTATGGAATGTAACTCAAAATTATTAGCAGAAAATCCTTCAAAGATTTCATCATACAGCACATTCAAAATACTCAAAAGAAAAGGCAGCAAGGGAAGCTGAAATAGCTACAAACAAAACAGTTTGACACACTATTGGCTGATGTTTGCAAAGCAGCTAATCCAAGGGCGCCATTTATTTCTTTGGTGCTGTTTGGCTGTGTCCTGAAAGGAGGGATGAAAAAGACTGCAGATATTTGCTTCTAGTACCAAGGCAGTTCCCACCATGCATATTAATGAACATTAAAGTGTATTTGGTCTTTGAACTATTGAAATAGGCAGTTAAATACATGTTAGAGTTTCAAATATTTGAAGATTTTAGCTATTCCTAGATGACTGTGCCTTCCACGTCACAATTTCCCTTTTTTTGACACAAAATTCCATTAAAACAATTGCAGTGTTTGGTTATTAAGTTATTAAGGGGTCCGAATAATTTTGAGAAGTAACTATTGAGACTAATGATTTCTCAAATCTCAGATTGTTCCCAAAGCAGAAGAGTGTGGGCTTGTGCATCTTCCTCACAGACTCATTTAGTCATTGATCCAAGGAAAATGGATCTGGTGACGATGCATCTGCATCAGTCAAGCTCAGTGCACGTGTTAGAATGTGAGCGTAAAAAAATAAATAAAAAAAAAACAAAAAGAGTTTGAAGAAATCTAACATGCTAAGGATCCCCACCTTCCTCCAAAACCCTTTACCTTAATATTACAGCGCACCACATCCGACAATCTGCTGGACCTGCTCTCTGGTTGGCAGCATCTTTTTCTGATATCTGTTCTAATAAGCGGCAAAGTTAATCGAGAGCACAGAGCAACACAGCGTCCCCCTGGGAGCAGCCAGCCAGTGCTGCTGACTGTGGCGCTGACAGCCAGAGAGCATTAAGCACAGGGCTGCTCAGCGAACCATGACGGTGTCATTTCTTTTAATAGGCTTTCTTTCTTTTTTCTTCCTCGCATAGTTTCCTGCTCTTTCTCCTCTTCTTCTCATATTTTCGGTCTTCTCCCTTGCATCCTCGGCCATTAACCCTTTCTTTTCCATCGCTTCTCACTTCCCAGTACTCTTTAATCCCCCGCACCCATCTCTCCTGCTTAAAATGCAAGATGTGGGGATGCAGTTGTTGCTGAGAACCCCATCGGCGTGTGGAGAACTCTAATTGGTTTGCTTAACCTTCAGAACACAATGAGCTGGCTGTAATGAAGGCTCATGATTCATGGCCAGGTAATAAACCTGAAGAGGGCTGCTTACCCAACACAGCACACCCACACACCCCCACGCACACACACGCAGGTGCACGCAAATCGTGAGACTCTGTGACTAACACACAGCTGCATACGGGATTTAACACGACAACAGTTGTTGTCAGACAGGCGTATGGTCCCTAATAAAGCTCTAAGCTATTCTACTGAGAGACCAGTGAAAAGCATTCCTTCTTGGCAAGTGATTCTCATCAAAAACCTGCAACTAACATGGTAGCCAGGTGCAGGCAATTTAAAAAGCGGGATGCCAAGAGAAGCGGGAAATTATTAGGGTACGTGACAGTTGATAGGCATAATGTAAAACATTTTAAAAGCTGGCGTTCCTGGTTGCGACAGAGCAAAGCTGCACAGGTTGTTTGCAGGTTTGTTGACAACACAGCCAGTTTCCCTCGCTGCACTGTGCTCCCACAAAGTCCCCCCCCCCCCCCCCCCCCCCCCCCCCCCCCCCCCCACCCCCCCCCCCCCCCCCCCCCCCCCCCCCCCCCCCCCC